>PVJL010010085.1:0-51982 GCA_004026885.1 Lyroderma lyra | reverse complement strand
AGGTGGTTCTGCGGGGTGCAGATGGCTCCGAGGGGTGCAGATGGCTCCGAGGGGTGCAGGTGGTTCTGCGGGGTGCAGATGGCTCTGAGGGGTACAGGTGGTTCTGTGGGGTGCAGATGGCTTCGAGGGGTGCAGATGGCTCTGACAGCTGCAAGCAGCAGCAGGCGGGGAGCACTGGCGCCTCCCCCCAAATGCTTCTGTGCAGGCGCGAGGTGAGCGGGGAGAGCGAGGTGAGGCTGGGGGGCGGCGGGAAGGCTGCTTCCTGGAGAACATTCGGTGCTCAGGGAAGAAGAGAAACGGGGGCAGCACCGGCCAAGGGAGGGGGTCTAGAACGTTGTCTCTGAGTGGGAAGGGAGGGCATGTGTGGGTGCTGTGAGAATGTTCTAGAAAGGAGGGAGAGACTGGAACTGCAGATGGGGTGGAAGCATGGGGAATGGAGACTATGAGGGGGAGTGGAATGACAGGCGGGACAGGACGTCCATGGAGGGGACCACGGACAGCCCCACGTTGTCACCAGTGGGAGGACACGGCCTGCCTGGGGGGCAGGGAAGAGTGGGCCCTCCATCCTCGGAAGACGGTGCCCTCCACCGCCCGTCTGCAGGCATCCCGCCCCCCCCCACCTCCCACACCGCCCTACACCCCCATTCCCGCTGCTTCTGAGAGGGGCTGGGGACGTCCCCCACGTGCAGCGCAGGCGACGGCGCTTCCCGGGCCCCCCGGTGTCACGGCGGCGGATACACACTCACATCGGAGAACATACGCCCGCTCCAGTCACTTTGTTTCCATCTAAGTGACACCATGAGAGATCAAGGATCCAAGCTGTGCCTTGGAGCTGGGTCACCATGGAGATTCCTAAAGGTACAGTCACATCAATCCACAAGGCTGGATTTCTTAAGCTGAAATGATAGCTTTTCAAAAATGTAAAGGTACCTGAGAGAAAAGAAGTGCCGCAGGAAGCCACCTCCTGACGCCCGGGCAGGTGATCCCCCAGGACAGATGGCACCTCCGTGCACCCAGGGCCTGCCCCGCCGAAGCCCCCCAGAGAGTGGCGGCCCCCTTCCTCTGCTTTCCAAACCCCAGTGAAACAAGAAAACCTCCATCTCTTACAAAGGGAGCATGCCAAGGTTGTTTATTTTTCTAAACATATAATAAATATGTTTATTTTTCTAAACATATAAAATCAAAGTCAAATTTAAAAGTATTTTCCCAAACACAAAATATAGAAAACATCATATAAAAAAAAAAGATTGGCCAATTCAGACCATACATTGCTGAATATCCAGGACGAGCACAAGTGTATCACATCTATCTACATAACAACTCAGAACTAACTGACGTAAGTGCATTATGCTACTTTATAAGTTAATTTTTATTACAGTGTGTACCATTATTAATAAATCACAAATAAATGCACATGCCCACTCCCAAGGTGATGACGTAAGAGTCTAGTAGATTACCCCTAAAATAGAGGGAGACAACGTTTTCAGGTATCACTCAGTAACATGTAAATTTGCTTTTATTTCTTGTCTTTTAGAAAAAAAAAATAAAATTTGACCTCAAAGTCTGTTCCGTTGGCGTTCAGTAATTTCCAGTCATGCTGGATTTTTCTTCATGTCTTACTTGACCAGGTATGAACGAAGTCAAATCTCCCTCATCTGGTATTTTCCAAAGCAGAATTTAATTAACGAAGGGGATCATCACTTCTTTGGTTTATCTCTTTGGGGACTAAAAACTGGACCCTCGAGGCCACTTGCCTCGCACTGACTTCCCCAGGACATGTGTTTGGCAGGAGCCCTGGGCCAGGCTGTGTAAATGCCACATGGGCACCTGAGCTCTGCATGCATCGGGCACTCATTTCTTAAACCAGAGAAAGGAGGCGGTAAAACAGACAATGCAGAACAAAGTGACACCAAGAACTACTTTTGGCTATGGAATTAATTTTCCCACTTGTATGCAAGGTTGATGATGGCTGATAAGGAAGAAACTGTTTGGCCCAGCTGTGCCGCTGAAGTCCCTGAGCACGCATTCACACACCCTGATTCAGGCCAGACCCCCTCCTCCGTAGTGAGTGTGACAGAAATGACCCATCATAATGGTACAGTGGGTAGAAATACTAGAGCCAGAAGACCCCTTGGAGATTCGCCAGGTCCATGGGGAAACCCAAGACCAGAGATCAGGAAAGTCTGGTCCGTAGTCACCTGGCACGTGAGAGGCAGAGGCAAGACTGGCACCCACTGTGATCCTCGGCAGCCTCCCCTTTTGGTAGGTGATAGACACAGGAGCCTCAGGAACCTTCTTAGAAGCAAACACCTCCATGTAGCAGGCAGAATGACCCAGTGTTACCGTATTCAAGGACATGTTCGTCTCTGACCCGTCAGGGTGGCCACTTAAGTCATCCCAGGCCACACTACCTGTCTGGGGAGAGAAGACAAGCCACTCTGCATGCAGTTATTAATAAAAGCAACAGGCGTAAGGGAGACAGTCGTTCTCCTTCTTGGAAGCCAGCCAGGGCATTCTCATGCCAAGATTAAGGATGCTAACAATAGTCCTAACAGTGGGAAGAAAAATGGCTCTACAAGGCCTCAGGGACCAGACCAAGTAACAGGAGAAGGGGAAACCAAGATGAACACTCGGACCTTCGCAGACCTCCCGTGGAAAAGCTAATGGCTCAGCCCCTCACTGGCAAAGGCCCTCTGGAAGTGCTGGCCATCTGCCTGGGTCTCTGGCCAGCTCTGCTCACTCTGCACACTCTTTGCATCTGAGGACGAGCTCACTCTGATGATGGTTCATGCTACATGTCAGCTGGGTGAGGCTATGGGGTCCCCGTGCTTGAACAACACCAGCCTAGAGGTTGCTGTGAAGCATTTTCAACATATGACAAGCATTTCAATCAGGAGTCTTCAGTAAAGATGAACATTTAAATCAGTAGACGTTGCGTCAAGCAGATTACCCTTCATACTGTGGGTGGGCCGCGCCCAAGCAGTCGAAGGCCTTCAGAGCATAGAGTGAGGTTTCAGAAGAAACAATTCTTTTCTCAAGACTGCAACATAAAAACTCTGCCTGAGTTTCCAGGCTTCAGATTCAAGACTGCAACACCAACTCTTGCTAGAGCTAATTCTTTAACATCAATGTCTGTCTGTCTGTCTGTCTCTCTCTCTCTCTCTCTCTCAGGCCCATTTCTCTGGAGAACCCTGACTCTGGCCCTCAGCACCCCATCCCCTCTTCTCTTCCATGCTACAGGAGTCTGCAGGCTCATGCCCAGCCAGGTCAGAGCTCTCCAAGCTCACCTCGCCTCGTCTCTTCTTCCGCCCTCGGCCCACGTTCAGTTGGCCAACAAGCCTAAGTGTTCCCTGACTCCTGTTACACTCCTCTCCTGATAAAACTTAAATTTTTACCACTCCTTTAAGGAAAAACAAAACAATATGACACGAAACACTACATTTGGCTATGGAATCCATTTTTCCTCTTATAGTTAAGGCTGGTTGCATCTGATAAGGAAGAAATTATGGAGATGAGGGGTTCATTCATTAAAAACTAATTTTTTGTTGGTCAGTATTCTCCTCGGCTAGCCTGAGGACACCTTCTTGTCCCATCAGCTCTGTGCCCATGCAGCCCTTCATAGCCCTCTGCGGGGACAGATGGCCCCCATGCCCATTTTCAGGGTCAATCTGAGAGCAGGGGGCCCTTCCTGGTAGTCATACTTGAAAAACAGGAAAATGAAGGGGAATTCATGCTTCTAAGTTCCAAGGGACCCCAAACTACAAACCCATCCACCTATATTCAAAACAGAGAATGTTAGCATGTTTCCTCTCCCAGAGACATAATTGAGAGTTTATTTCAAATACATCTCAGCCCATGATGAATTTTCCTAAGGCTATACAGATTTTTGAATCACATGGAACCAAACAGAAATACAAGTAAGTGGCAATAGCAATCTATACAGAGGTTCAGGAATTGGTGTTTAAAGGGACTTGACTGTTCCCTCAATCCTCCATCCCAGCCCACCCTCCTGCCTGAACGCCTTCTTTGTGAATCACCTTGAAACCTGACAGATAATTATCAAGTCTCTCCTCTCCACCAGGCTCCCCACTAGGGACCTGGACCGACAGCAAAGGAAGCCTGATGGAAGTTTACGATCTCCTGGGAGTTTGCTAAGAGACCAGTCCTGATGTGAAAAGTGCTGAAAACTAATCTTTTGGAAAAAAAAAAATCATGAGAAATGCTTCCAAATGGGAGGCAGACGTGGAGAAAAGATATGTATCTTCTCAACCATTTTCCAAATGAGGAGGCATAGCAGCTGTTACACTAACTCAGACTTGTGAATTATTCAATCTGTCACTGAACCATAGAATCTTCATGTGAGGATTCTAGAATCTTCTTCCAGCCTGTGGCCAGGACTGACTGTGCAGGTGACTAAACAGTGGAGTTGACACAGCTCCTGACTGGAAGAAACACATCCACATTCAGTAGGCTGTTTGATCTCGTTCACTTTATTTCACTCTGTCTAAATATTCTGTATGGAAGGTGATGTTCAAGGAAAAGGCCGACCACACCACACGTGGCACATGTCACATACTGGTTGTATAGTAAGTGTGCACCTGAGTGTGCAAAGGTGAGAACAAGTGAGACCTCTCAAGCTCCACACTGCTGCCCAATGGCTAAGAACACTTGCTCTTTCATATCCCATGGCCTTGGTCTTTTCATTGCCAGTCACAGACTCTTGTGTGGGGCAGAAAACGTTCCAAAACCAGTTGCCACTGAGCACAGTGCCTCTAGTCAGAGCCTCAGATCACACATGCACACACTCACACACACACACACACACATGCATGCGCCTAATGTTGAACCCACACTCTTTTGAGAGATGGTTTGTTTTACAAGAGCTGCAGGGAGATCAAAGTGGAAAGTGGGCTGGATTGAACTAGAGGGATTCAAGTTCTGAAGCCAGACACTTGTTTGGGCCATCAGACAGAGACTTGAATGACCTCAAGATGGGCCTGATAGGGACAGCACAGGTTGGAGGACCCAGCTTAACAGGATTCTTGGGGATGCTGCAGATGATGAAGGGCCAAGTTCAAGGTCGAGACTGAAAAGGAGCAGATGGAGATGTGTGCCAAAACAGAAATGAAGTGGTGACACATAGGAAAAGGGACAAGATGGCAGACCCCTTGGGTCAGCCCCAAGCTTCCGGTGGAAGAGCTTCCCATGGATGCTTTGCCCATCTTGAGCACCATGGAAGGGGAGAACTCACCAGCCTCGCCCTAGTAAAGGGCAAGGCATTGAAGGCTGAGGGGCTGAGTCTCTGCCATGTCTGAGCCCCCGGGAACAGTCACTGAGTCACCCTGAACCTCAGTTTCCTCCACTCAAAACCAGGGGGTTAATTATAATAAGAATGGCTACCTCAAAAGGCTGTTGTGAGAACTCAATGAGAAAGAAAGTGTGGAAATGGTTTATGATGTCTGACCACAGACAAGGCACTGAACACACACTTCTTTCAGTTGTCAAGAAGACAGATGTCACTGCCATCTCTGTGACATTGCACATTTGCCCAGCTAAAGCTCTGTATGCCAAGAACCTCAACTTGACCCTCATTCCTGACATCCTGTAAAAAGCACTGAGCGTATCTCCCCAATGACTGAGCAAATATAAGAGTGAAGGACAGACGTGAGCTTTCTGATGCTGGTTTCTGATCCTGGAGCTGCCTCAAAGCAAAGGGGTTATCATTCACTTCCTTTTCCTGAGCCTTGGTTTTCTCATCTGTAAAAAGGAGGTTGTTTTTCAAACCAAAGATAATCTCTAAGGCACATTCCACCTCCTTTTTTTTATTTTTTTACCAGTTCAGATGTTACACATTCTGAATTAACCACTTCCAGAACTCTGTGGTCTGCGATTCTTGAAGAATGCCACAGATCTAAGAATTTCTCCAAGAATACCGAGGAAGAGTCAAAGGAGATAAAGGAATAAGAACTTGAACAACATCTCAAAGATTCAGCCTAAAGATGTCCTGACTCACACATGGATCACTGTAAATAAGCCATCACCATCTGCCCCAAAACTCAGCCCACAAACTGACCACTGTGGCACCGTCACTGAACAACCTACATGCACTGTCTCAACTGACACAATAACCCTGTGAAGTGGGAACCACTATGGTCCCAATTTTTGGGTAAGAAAACTGAGGTACGGAGAAGCTTATGGGAGGGAGAGATATAAAATTCAAGCCCAGGCAGCCTGACCCCAGAGTAACCACACTCAAGAGGATCAAATAACTCACATGAAATTTAGTTCATTTTGTTTTAGAAGTCCATGTCAGTGCTTCTGTCAGCCTCTGGGGACGACTAGAGCAGTGCTGGGGTGCCCAACAGAAGTTGGGGGTCAATAACCTGACCTCTGGACCAGTCCACAGCTCAGGGACAGGGTGCCCATGGGCATTCACTCGGCTGCCTTGCATCTCTGAGTGTTCCTAATCAGATCTGATTCCATTGGGACCAAGATGGTGACCCCGGATGGAGGTTACAATGGTGGACAGAGAAGAGGCCACATCCACAGACATTGGCAACTACAGACACAGCAGGGCCATGAAGGAGAATAAGTCGCAGGGTGATTTCCAGCCTGCAGAACTGATGGGCAGATGGTCAGTGATGACACTTCCTGGGACCGGAAGGAAGCACTGGGGCAAGACGCGGCTCAGGGGAGGACTGTGAAGAGTGTGGTTTAGACATGCTGCCTGGCCTCCAGGCTGTTGCTGTGAGATGCAGAGCTCAAGGAGAGGAGACCGGCGAGCTTCTGCTGGTCTGCATTTTTCTGGCCTCTCTTTCTGCAAAAAGTGCTATGTGGCTGCACCAGTGTGCTCAAAGTCAAGTAAGAACTAGGTACATCTAATATTTTTTAAATCCAAAAGGTATGGCACAGTAGGTACAGTGTCAGGCTGAGGATTAGGAGGTCCCTCTGAGAACGGGGATGAAGCACAAATTCTCAGGATCTTGGTTTTCACACCTAACTAAAGGGATGGGACCAGATCTCTGCAACCTCAAGTTCTGCTTTCACAGGAAACTGTTTTCTCACATTTTCTTCCAGTTGTCACCATGTGTAGAAATGAGGAGCACGACCCCCAGACCACGTACACCTTGACAGCAGCAGCAAAAAACAAACAAACAAACAAAGGCAACATAACCATGGGGTTTGTGGCCACCATGTTCAACATGAGGACCTGAGACGACACAAGGTCAAGGTGCTTAACTTCAGAGCATAAAAGAAAGTAAGAACCTGAGTTTGCATGCCACATGCATAGATGCTTTCAAGAAAAACCATGTAGGAAGGGAGGGCTGGAGATTAGAACTCCGTTAGACCTGTGGACAAAGGTGCCATCTACAAGAAGTAGCTGTGATATTAGTATTTCCACCCAAATTACAATGTGACTCATCTGAGATGTCTGTCAGACTGGGTCACAAGGGAACGATGGTCAGTAATTAGACAAAAGACAGGAATTGCAGTTGGTAAAGTGAAATGCTCTGCAATCTGTTTGCCATCATGTTAAAGTGGTTTATTCCATTCCATAGTGTACAGATCCTTTCTTAGTTCAAGCAGAACGTATTCAATTCAAGTTCAGTCTTCCATTATTAACCACAGTCCCTGAAATCTATACAATAGGCTTGTTTATCAGGGAAAGAGCCTCCTAACCCAGGCCAGGCTTTCAGCAACAAATTCCTTCAGTGAAGTCAAAACAGACTCAGAAAGTCCCCCAGGTAACCGGGGACCATCCACATTCTTCATGTGTGGACTGGCTAGGTGCCAGAACACTAAGCTGTGGCCCCATATCCATAGCTCAAGGGAGCTGACATTGCTTCATAGCTCTGGTATAGAAAAATAACCTCATATGTTGGCATAGTGTTGTGTTTAGTGTCCCAGGGATGCATATGTGTGTAGTTATTTCCACACAGAAGACAAGTGGACCGAAAAAGTCACATTCATGATTCCACCTATATTTCCTGACAACTTGGTGTATGATTGTCATTCTCTTGGGATGAAAAGTTGGGTACAGTTGAGGAGAAGAGGCTCATTTCTATCATCATCAGAAGGAGGCTGTGGATGAGACCAGACGGGCTATGTGGGAGGCCCGTGGAGTGCATTACAGGATTCTATCTGCTGCTCAGTCCAAGAAGAACTGCTGTATAGCATTTCTAGGTTTCCAGGTCACAGTTTACAGTAAAAAGACACCCATTTTCCCATATACTGATTCATATGGAACCATAGTGTAGGCTGTTTCAGAAATCTCTCTCCAGTCAGAGTACATTCACTTCCTCCCCTCTAATACCACTTTCCATAAAGGTCACTGCAGTTTCATTCAGCAGGTCTTTTTTTTTTTTTATTCAGGATTTATTGAGCACCTACTACGTGGCAGGAGCTATGCTAAGAATGTGAAGTGCATCTGTGGAGAAAACACAGATCCATTCCTGCACAACAAGGCTTTTGTTCAAGTGGAATAGAATGTAAATAACAAACAAAATAGGTTTACTTTAAGTAGACATTCCACACTTGGTTAGAAATTGTTAAGTATAATGGAAAAAGTACAAGGTAAAGGGAAGTAGGGTGGGGAGAGCTGAAGTTTCACATGAGGTAGTCAAGGCAGGTCTCATTCAAAAGGTGCTAATCTGGCCAGAGACTTGAAGGAAGCAAAGGAATGGGCCCCGAGCAAAGGGTGATCCTGGGTGGGAGAGGGAGCAGGCAGTGCAAAGGCCCCGAGGTGGGTGGAGCATGCCTGCGATGCTCTGGTAGGTGCAAGGAGGCCGGTGCAGTTCAGTGAGGCTGGATGAACGAAGGGGATGGCGAGGTCAGGGAGCAGCAGAGGCAGGCAGTGACACTGGACGTGCGGCTCTCCCTCAGACTGGAAGCCACTGGACGCTCTGGAGCTGAGAAGTGAGATGCTTCCATCTCTATTTTCCAAGAGCACTCTGGGTGCTGTTTGGGGAACAGATCAAAGACACGCAGCGATGGCAGCCAAGAGCCCAGGAAGACGCTACTGCAGCCCCAGGGTGAGAGGTGGCGGGGGATTGGACGAGGCGGCAGCAGTGGAGGCAGTGGGAAGTGACCAGTCTGGGGGTAGAATTTGAAAGGCGAGCCAACCATCTCTGGAATGCACCGGCTGAGAGGAGTCAGGGTGGCTGTCCCCTGAAGTAAAGAACGCTGCAGGTGAAGTGGATTAGAGGTCGGGGAGGGACCACCAAAGTTCGGGGTTTGGATTTCCTCATCATGCAAAGTCAGGTGGGCAGTGGGACGTGCAAGATGGCGGAGTAGGAGCGACTTCCGGGCTGCAGAGACGGGGCGGTGGCAGCATGACGGGGGACACTCACGAGATAAGACCAAGGAGAAGAGCCAGGAGGAACCAGGGCTGGGTCTCAGGCCATGCCGCCCGAAAAGTCAGAACAGAGATAGGAGGAGCAAAGGAGCAAGAAGAGGCGCGACCAGCGCGTGGGCGGAGCTCGGGGTCCCAGAAGCCCATGCGACCAGCGAGTGGGAGGAGCTCCGGGTCCGGAAAGCCCACGAGGAGGGCTGGGCCCGGAAAGGAGGCGACCCAGGGCTGTGCTGGGCCAGGGAGGATGGACAGCTGACCAGTGGAGCCAGGAACGCGGCTCCATTAGAACCACAATGGGATGGGGATCAGCAAAGTCTGATTTGAGGGGATTCCGGAAAGGAGAGGAAGTTCTGACCACAGATCCGTAGAACTCGGGGGAGGGGAGGAAGTGCAAAGCAGACAAACGTGGGGCAGTACAGGGGCTGGGGGCTGTCAGGGAAGGTGTTTTTTTTGGATTGGAAATGACAGCCTGTGCCCTCGGAGGTCATCCGACAGAAGCAGAAATAGACGGAAGGGTGAGCAAGCACCAGGCCAGCCAGGAGTCTGGCTCTGGGGGAGGTGAGAAGAGCTGGGAGTCAAGTTCAAACGAGGAGGAGTGGACACCACAGACCACCCCCCACACCCCCCCCCCCCCGCAGTGACTCCTCTCTCCAGTCCCAGGGGAAGGCAGGATACCGGGGTTCAGACACAGGCAAATGGGCACGTGCAGGGTAGTGACCCAAGAGGCAGCCTGCCAACACAGGGAGCTCCTGCGTCCCCCTGGACACTGAGCCGGGGGGGGGGGGGGGGGCACAGGGCTGAGTGCTCCCAACACACAGCGCCCTTGACAGCTGAGGTCCTTTCAGTTAGGTGGCCTCGAGCTAGCCATCCACCCTCTCGCTGCCTCGGTTTCTCCTCTGTAAAGCAGTGACACTGGTAGGAACCTCCCACTGGAGCTGCTGGGAGTGTTTAGGGGGTAACAGGTACAGCCCTGATGTCAGGACCCCACAAAGAGCAATGGTCATCAGACTCCTTCCTATGGATGCCTGTGAGTACAGCCCCTGGGCCGCCAGCCTGTTTTCTCTCCTCTCCGGCCCCATTTCGAAACCAATATAGGGTGTTTGTGGAAAAGCACAGCTTTGCCTCCAAATGCATGCTCTCACAGTTTCTGACCCTCACAGACGTGGCAAGCTGGCATAAAGGAACACCTGACAGGGGATCTGCATTCCACAGCAAGTGGAATGAGGTCCTGGGCAAGTCCCTGGGTCTCTTACAGCTTTGTTTTCCTCCTACTTAAAGGCAGGCCCCCAGGTCCCTTCAAGTTCTATAGCCACAAAATAATTTTTCCCTAGAGAAAAAAACAATTCTTTGTTGTATAAAAAAACAGAGTGAGGGAAATGTGTGTTTTGCAGAAAACCCTTTAAGACATCGAACCTTGCCTGTGATCAGGGCCCCTGGGGCCAACGGCAGTGGGCTGATGCTGAGAAGCTTGGACCCCCAAGCAGACATGCAGGAGCAGCTGGTTTGATGGGCCTCGGCCACATCTCAGCCACCTCTCCTGGTGGCCACCTGGACACACACACCAGACAAGGTGGACAGCTAACCACGACCTGGCCCTACTGCCACCCCAGCAGCTTTGCCCTCAAATCCACCATTATCCACGGGTTCAGCGACAGCACCCCTTACGGGACCAAGGGCCATGGCACTAGCAAAATGTGGGCTTCAGAGAATAACATGCTGAGACCCCTGATTTTCCCACCTGAGAAGGAGGCTTTTCTGAACATGACCCTGCACACTCAGAGCAGCCAGGATAAGGAAATACATCTGCAAAGAAGCCGCTTGACGCAGACCCCAAAATATGCCATGCAAAACAGGATGCCAGACATGATTTTTGCAATTTCACCTTGCCACGACCATTCTTCAGCAAATGCCTCGTCCTGAGTTGAGGTCAGAACTTAGTCCAACATTTCTAAGTTACACAGCCACGGGAGACCTCTGCTTGGAGTCTGGTCAAGCCAAGTGTGGTGAAGTACAAAAATAACAGCCATGCATTACATGGCCTTGCATGTAATGTGCCAGTGCCAGGCAGGCAAAGCCCCTGGCAAAGAAGTGCCTCATGTGCACACCACCCTAAGAATAGGCTCAGACAATCCTCCCGGGAGAATAAAGTTGAAGGTTAAATTCACATCACAAAACTCAGTTGTTTCTTGGCCACATAAGAAATTCAAAGATGAGCTTGGATTAGGCTTGGGAGACTCCGGAAGACCGACTCCCCCTTGACCGGGGCTCCCTTTGGCGCTCAGCCTCTCAGTGGGTCCTTGAGAGCACTGTAACGTCAATCCACCTGAATTCCCAGAAAAGCTCCCAGAATCCTCTACAGACCCAACCTTGTGCCCAACTGCTTCCAGTGTAAACTCAGAGACCTAATGTGCAGACCAAGGGCATCTGGAGCAAACAGACAGGATGCCATAGGTGGCTCAGAGGGGAGGCCATGCTCCTGGGGAGGTCAGCAATGTGGCCAGTAAGTTTGGACAACGGGCAGGCTTCGCAGTGATTTCTGAGTGAAATGTGTAAAAGCTGATTTTGGTGTGGAGCTGGCCACTTCTCGGGCACTCAGCTGTGGCCCCTGCAGACACCTTCTGGGATGTGCTTTGCCGTGAGCTGAGTGCCACGCCGCTAACAGGGACTCGATGTGCAGCCAGATCCATCGCAGCGATGAGCGAGCTGGGGGCGTGTGTGCCCCCCTGTGTTAGTGCTACAGTGCACAAGGGTTGGGGGCTGAGGGGGAGGAGACTCACAAAACAGATGGAAGGGTGCCAGCAGCAAGGCTCCCTCGGAGCCTCCTCACCTCCATTCTCTCCCAAGGGAGGGCGGGGCCGAGTCGGGGCTACTGACTGGCCTCTGACAGCCCTCGATTTCCCTCCCTGCTCCAGTGTTCGTTGGCTATGAGTTCTGGGACAAGCTCCTATGCCTTGCTAAGCTGCTCTTTCCTCCTTTGTGATTGGGGATGTTGATACCCCCCACCTCACATGCATGCTGGCACCTGAAATGAGAAAGCATAGGTGTGCACCACACACCTGTGCAAGACGGGAGGACCTCTAGAAATGGGATCTGTTATTGCTTGGGGCACTGAGTGGAAGTTGGTCGGCGGTTTCATCTGAGCTCGCGTCCCAGGTTAGGTTAGGGATGCTACCGATGTCACCCCCATGATCCTTCCCCCACCCTCCCTTCCTCACTCCCTCTCTACCCCTGCTGATTCTCAGCAGTGCCATCTGAAGGTCTTTCCAGAACCATTGGCCTGGGTCATCTGAAGTGTGTCCAGATGTGCCCTGAGGCCCCCTCACTCCGATGGACACTCTTCTCCCACAGAACGTTCCAGAGCCTGCCAGTAGTTCACCATCTCCCGGGGCCTGATAAAATGGCAGGCCACAATCTTCTTAAAACGGCAGGTGGAGAAGCTCAACCCGTTCGGGAAGAAGGTCTGCTTAGAGTCGAGTTCCTCCAGGCGGATTTTCAGCTTCGCCAGGCAGAGCCCCATGAAGACGTCCTCCAGTTTGATGAAGGGGACGCTTTCGGAGACGTTATACACCTGACTGGCCACGTCACCGGAGAACACGTAGCCCGTGCCCGAGCAGAAAGGCGGGTACTTGTCCCACGGATATTCATACTTACTGACAAACCACTTGTTGCTCCTGGCCCTGATGGGAAACTCGTTCATTTTTAAGTAGCCGGTGAAGAACCGAGTGGTCCTGTTTTTCTTCAGCAGCAGTTCGGTCAGGTAGTGGACATTGACGAACATGTCAGAGTCCGTTTTCATCACGAAAGCCGCCTGCGGACAGAAGTGGTGGATCCACTCTATGCCCATCATGGTCTTCAGAGTCAAGTTGAAATAAGCGTCCACAAAGTCCTTCTGGATGATGTCGCGATGGCGCTGGCTTTCCTGGGCCACCACTCTGGCCATGTCCTGCTTGGGGCTGGTACCCAGCAGGAAGAACGTGTTTATGCGTTTTCCGCGCACCACCTGTTCTCGGCCCCACGTGTTCCGGATGGCCATGCGCGCCAGCAGCTGCTCGTGGGATGACGTCACCAGCAGGACCAGGAAGGGCGGATTCTGCCGGCAGTCCACATCTGGGAGCTGGAGGAACTTCCCGCTTTCCTTCTTGAAAACGAACGTGCCTTCTTTAAAAAGAGACAGATTGTGCATGCTGAAATACAAACAGAGAGCTCCCAGAACCGTAAGGGAAACGTACACCAATCGCATCTTCATGGAGGCCATCTGCAAGGAACAAAATGAAGCAGTCAGACCGCGAGAGCAGGGGGCGTGTCAGCCTCACCCTGGGCGGCTAGGATGGGGGGGAGAGACCCACATTTCGTGGCTCACGTTTCAGGAACTGTGGACCCTCACCACACATACAATGGATGTCGCAGTCCCACAGCGAGACACAGACCACTGCCGGTGTCGTGCACACCACGCCACACGGTCAGGACCACAGGGAACCGGTAGTGGTCCTGGCCCCGAGGCTAGCCAGCCCTCACCAGTGGGGGCGTCTCAGAGTCCTGATCTCAAAGGCTGTGGGACCATCTCTCTCACTAGCTCCTCACAGCTCTGCCCTTCTCTGGCCCCAGGATCAAGTCCAGCTAGAGAACCTGCAAGACCAGAAACCACGTGTTCCAGATCTAAAGGAACGGGCCACCCACATGTTTTCTGATGGAATGGAGCACCATTTTATCACTTCCGGAAAGAAAAAGACCCGTTTTCTCATTTGTACAGCTTCCCTGGAACCCCACCCCTGCTAGCTGTGGCTGTTACTTTGTTTTCCTAGGTTACGTTTTTAAACCTCCCGTCTCATTCTTCCATCTTTTGCCACCTGTCCTGTCACTCTCAACAAAACCAGGGTGGTCCATGTGAACGCCACAACACCAAGAAAGTGAAGGACTCACTGTTTCCTGGGCAGCATGAACCTCTGGTTTGAAGACTTAAGCCACAGCATAGATTCCAAGGGGACATTCGTTCCAAGAAGTCGTGAGAACTTGTAGTTCTGCTCCCAGGTTCCAGGCTGGAGCTTGTGTCCCCAGAAGGATGACCCCCGTTCTCAGGAGTCACTCTAAGGAGAAAACAGAAAGAGGAGCACCATTCAGCCCCGCCAGGCCTCTGCAGCAGCTCCTTGCCTTCTACTGTGGCTCAGTGTTTGCTGTAGTGCTGCCCACCTATGTCACCTGGAGGGGACATTAGCACCCCATCCAAGCCTCACTTTTCTCATCTGGAAAATGGGTACGATCAAGACAAATTCCACCACGTAGTTCACCTGTGCACAACAGTAACAGCATGCAAATATCCGAGACTCCTTCCTGCCCTAAAAGATTGGGACAGCACGCGGAATTTTGTAAGGGGACAAAAGTCAGTCACACTCCAACGTCTCCCACTGATATTGACCTTCTCTGCATCACAGAGGATGGCTGACGCTTAAATAATTGAACACGGCGGGGGGGCGGGGGGGGGCGGGGAACATCCATTCTCAACTCAGTGTCCATGTCTTCAAAATGTCCTCGGAGCGAGAGGGCAGAGGGCCGGAAAGAAAAGCAACTGACAGAGCGAAATGAAACACGGGCCAAAGAGGACCTCGGAATTTCACTAAGTTCAAATCCCGGTCCCAACGGAGTCAAATCTATCCAGACCAGCGATGGAACAATGATGGAACCTTCCGGAGGTAGATGCCTCTCCGGTTGGTCTCAGCCCCCGAGGAGCTCCTGCCAGCTGGGGCCCCCACGGCCCTCAGAGAAGTCACTGCGGGAGGCCGGGCTGGGGCCTGCAGGGTGCTGAGGGTGCTCCTTCTGCTTCCTGCCGTTGGGCGATCTTTTATTTGCAGGGCTAGGAAGTGCAGTGTATTTTGGCGGGGGAAGGGGTCAGAACCAAGCTGCATTCCCCCCAACACACACACCGTATGTTTTAGAGAAAAACAGAAACCTGATGCAAGACAAAGGACACTTCTCTGTTTTGCTTCCTGTCTCAGGAATTTGCCTTCTTAGTGGGTTGCCTCAACAGTGAGCCTTAATTCTCGTCTTCCCGTGCGCCTCCTCCTGGGATCCTTCGCGAGATTCTCAGCCCCCAGGGATGGGCGCTCGGTGTGGCTGGCTGCCTGCGTTCGTCTCATGCCACGTGGCACCCAGGAGGCAGAGCCAATGGCAGGGCCCCACTGGCCAAAGCTCCCAGGTGTTTGTTTTGTTTTGTTTTGTTTTGATGTGCAATTGGAACACTTTTCTTGCCAACAGTGAAGTGACCAAGAAAAATTCTCCAGAAGTTGCACCTCACAAGCCCCATTTCTAAGCATTTGTATCCTTGGTTGAGTCTGTATCATGTGCCACAGGGACCCAGGATCCAACCTTCCCCTGCAGGTGGATTCAGGAGGCCACCTGGCACCCACAGGGGACAGAGCCTGGAGCAGCAGCTGTTTCAGAAGGGAAGCGTGTGTCCCCAGGCTCTGGCCCTCACAGGCCAGCTGGGAGGCAGGAGCCCTTGGCCAGCTGCTGCTCCACCTCACCTGGGACACAGCCATGACCAAGCATATCTCTGCTGTGGAACCCCACCTTCTAGGCACCCCTAGACTAGGCCGTGTGACCCAACCAACCAGTCAGTAACGAAGCAACTGTTTATTCGGCACATTCTGCTCCTTTAACGCCTGAGCAATACAGACACAGACACAGAGCCTTGCAACTGAAGGAGATACGCACTGCGCATGAATTATAGATCAGAGCCAGCCAGGAGGTGGCAGGCCCTCCACAGGCACCTTGGCAGGCATCTTAGCTGCCACTTCAGCTCTAGGCTGAGGTCCCAATGCCTTCTTGGGTCCACAGTGCCCAGAGGACCAGGGCTACCCTCTATTAGTACCCCAGAGGGCTGTGCACAGTTTAGGTGCTGAGCATGTCTGTGTTACAGTGGAAATAATAACACAAAGCAACACCCTTCAAAGCAGGGGATCGCTGTTTGTGGGGAGCCTGATGGTCAGTGTCCTAAGAATCACCCAGGATACTGGTTAAAAACACAAGTTCAAAGCTTCCATCCCACAAAGATTCTGATAAAGCAGGTCTGGAGCCCAGGTCGGCCTCTGCATGTGCTGCATGATGGTTCTCCGGGCTGGCCCCTTTGAAAACACCAGTGGGAAGTACTTGTATAGAGCTGGCCAAATGGGCACTGTATCACAAATGGGTCAAAGACCCCAGACCACCACGCCCACCCTAATTTTTAAGTGGACTAGTTGCAGAGACTGAAAATATCCCTTCCCCTAGGGGAGAGGGAGAGGGAGGAGAGCAGGAGGGGAATGGATGCAGGTGACGGGGAGTGAATTCCTGGGTGTGGCCCAGAGCCAGAGATGAGCAACACCTCCCCACCACTAACCCCAGACCCACTCCACCTGGCCCAGGGTCTGGGGGCTAAGCATGGGCATTCTCAAGGAAATACATTTATGAGGTGGCCATTCCATGAGACTGATGAAGCTCTGCCTCACGACCACTCACCTTTTTCTAAAAGAGGCCTGACCTCCACCCCCAACAAAGGTATAAGCGTCAGACACCATGAAACCTGGCTCTACTCCTGGGCTCCGTTACTCTGGAGAATCCTGATGGATGCACTCTGGGAGCCCCTCTATCTCCTGAGCAGTCATCACTGATATCTATGTTGTTGAGGGGACAAAAGAATTCTTCTGGAAGCATGTGAGAGAGGTACCAGATCACGAAGAGGAGTAAAAGTGCACCCCAATGAAGGAAGTCAGCAGGAGTAAGAATCTCAAGAACATGTGCCAGGACCGGTTTGTCAAGAGGATAAAAGACTGGGTGGAATGGCACGAGGCAGAGAATAGGCACGTCACATGTCTCGGTTTGAACCCAGATGACTCCCCCAGGCAGGCTGGGGTCTTCCACAAATGCTGTCCAGCCAATTTCTCAGCAAAGCTCGACAGTTTCTTCACTAGAGAAATGATGTGCCTTTTAACTATATAAGAAAACTGGCACAATGATAGAAAATAGATCAATGGAGCAGAACAGAGCGCCCAGAAATAGACCTACACACATGTGGTCCCTGACAAATGACAAATGCATCACGACAATTTACTGGAGAAAGAGTGATCTTTCCATCAAGAATGCCGCGTCGATTTGATACCCATGTGGGGAGAAAGAAGCACCTCACCCCTACCTCACAACATATACAGAAGTCAGATCCAGATGGATGGTACACCTGAGGGTGAAGGGTACGACAATAGAGCTTCTGGAAGAAAGCTTTCTCATTTTAAACTAGGCAGTTATTTTTAAACAAGACACAAAAACATACCATAAAAGGAATGAATAAAAAATAGAACTTCTGAAGAATCAAGGGTCAGCTTTAGCTCAAGTGGTTTCTGCATCATGATAGAACAAAAGATACCATCAAGAGAGTTCAAAGTCAAGCCACAGACTATACTGGCATGCTCGCGCACACGCGCTCTCGCTCGCGCTCTCTCTCTCTCTCTCTCTCTCTCTCTCTCTCTCTCTCTCTCTCTATATATATATATATATATATATATATATATAATCACAAAAGATTATCATCCAGAATAAATCAGTAACTTCTATGAATCAAAAAACACAATTTAAAAAAATAAATTATGAACATATGTCACAAAAGATGTCTAAATGGCAAAAAACAAACAAGGAAAGACAACTTCATTAGTCATTGGGGAAATGCAAGTAAACCACAATGCCACACGCTGCCACCCATCCGAGTGACTGAGAGGGAGTGGGCGGCAATGCTCCGTGCTACACCTTGGGAAGCAGTATTTACCTGGGAGGTATCCACTGAGCAAGACGTGCAAACCACTCCCAGGCACATGTCCCACAGAAACGATCAACTGGACCTGCCCAAGTATGTTCAGAGCACATGACTCGTAATAACCAGAAAAGGTGATGATACCAGTCTGGTCCAGTCGGGAGAGGGAAACCACAGTCATTTGAACAGCGAAAATTTAATATCATCCACTCTAATGAGAGATTTCAGTGATGAGAGATTAGCAGGCATAGCAGATACGGGGGAGCCACACCCCCGACCCCTACCCCATGCCGGTTCTTTGAAGCTGACCAGCTGGCACAGAAGGACATCCTGCTGGAAGAGCTTCCAGAGCATTCTGCGGCTGTCGTGAGGGGCGAGCACTCGCCCTCGTCCCTAGCCCTTGGGCTGCCTTGGAAAACCTCTTCCAAGCGCCTCCTCTGCACCAGGTGGGGCCCGAGAGCCTGGGGTTCAACGATAAGGGGTCACAGCCCACAGAATACGCAGAGCAACAACCATGCACAACACAGCAAGGAAACATGGGAGCCTGACAAAGACCTCCCTGACCAAACCTGAACCCCCCTCTCAGCTCTTCGTGTCCGCGCTACATTACCCAGTCTTAGCAAGAATGCTGCTGAGTGGCTTTCCTCAGAATCCCCCGGCCCCTAATGTTTCCTGGATCTTGTTTCCAGTAATTTCGCATCCACTGACCCTCACGCTGCCGCTTGGCCATAGGAGCTCTTGCTGGATCTGGAGCTGAGTGCAGATCCACTTCTCTGCTGCAATAGTTCCTGACCAAAATCTGTCTCACTGCTTTCTCCGCTGTCTAGCTCTGATTTTTCTTGGACAGGGTAGAAGAGAGAATGGAGATCCCCCCACCCCGGGGTACTCAAGAGAGATGCTCTAGGGAGGCCCAGGGGCAGAAGCAGGAAATCCGGATGGACTTGGGAGGGTTCCAGAAACAGGACAGCACGCAAAGAGAAGGCTGGGAGGTGAGGTTAGGACCAGGCAGGACGGGCTGAGCAGGGCCTTAAAGAGCATGTGAGGAGTTTGGCCAATTTTTATGGCATCAGGGGGGCTGCAGGCCTTCTCCAGGCCTTATAGACTGATGAGTCAAGGAAGTAGCTTACCCATAATGCAACAGAGAAGCCGCCAGGGAAAGCCCTCTTCCTGGTTTACACAGCCAATTCCTCACTGTGTCTTCACAAGGCAGGGGAGGAGGGAGAGAGGGAGGGAGAGAGGGAGGGGGGGAGGGAAGGAGGGAGGGAGAAAGCCATGGACTCTCTCAGTTCTTGGGTCTCTGAGAACAGCACTACTCCTATCATGGGGCACCACCCCCATGACTTCATCTAAACTTAAGTACCTCCCAAGGCCCCACCTCTAAAAACCATCACATACCTACAAGTTTGGGGGGGACCCAATCTAGTGCACATTTACTGAGCACTGACTGTGACACAGGTGTGGCGCTGGTCGGGGAGAGAAGTTCTGGGGTCCCCGTGATTCCCTCCACTTCTCTCGAGGAAAGCTTGCTCTCTTCTGGGCTTCAGTGGGGCCTCCCATGGGGAAGTTCGGCTTTGGACCTTCTACTGTTACTCTTTCCGAAACGTGAAGAAGACCACCTCATTGGCCTCATGCCTCAGACCCTGACAGCAAGAGCCATGCATGTGCTACGGGGGGGTCTGTGCTTATCCGGGCTCTGTCGCCTTGCTCCGCAATCTACCTCCTGCTGAAGCTTTCTCTACTATTTAAAAAAGAAAAAGAAAAATGTGCCTTTACTTGCAAACACAAGCCTTACAAAAAAACCAAGAGCATGACTCAAGGGTTTTGAAACCAGAATCTCTAAAACAGTGAGGCATTCTTCTCCGAACAGCTCAAATAACACTGAGCAGCTTTACCGAACAGTTTGATCCAGAGCATCAAAAGGAACAACAAATGGCATCCTTAGATTTGGAAATGCTGATCTACAACTGTTTTGGGGTTTTTTTTTAATAAAAAATAAAAAAATAAAAGCTTTGATTACTTCAGGAAGCTAAGAATGGGGGCCTTTCTTCTGACCAAAAAAACTAGACTAAACAAAACGAATAATATAGCAAGAAAGAATATCATAGATGGGGCTGCTGATAGTCTATGCAATCAACCCTGTTAGAAAAATCTGACACCTTGGGGAGACTCTTCGATTGCCCGGGTCCGATGAAATAAAGGAAGGGTCGTGTTCTTTAGCCCCACACCAAACACCTGGAAAACCAATTCAAGCGACTGCTATCAAAGAACATTCTGGGTTGTTCCGGATGCCTGTGGCCCGAATGCTAGAGCCACAGAATGTGACTGAGTGGTCTCAATAAAGAATTCGAGAGTGATAAGAATTATTAAAACTGGGGAGGAAGGTTATCCTCGAAATTACGGCCTGCCCAGATTTCAGTCTATATGACGCACCCCAAACAGGAGGCCGCGGGGACGTGACCGGCGTTCAGGTTAGACGTGCCGCACGCAATGGGTGTTAACCCCTCCGGGCTTGAAATGTCATTTGGCAACTGAGTTCGGCCAGTCTTTAGGGTGGGGACTGACACGTGGACGAGCTCCTTACCGGCCGGCCCGTCCCGCGTCACCTTTGCCGCTGACCGCCGTCTGCCTCTGCCTCTACGGGCCGCGCCGTTCCCTTCAGGCTCCTCGAACAGACCCATTGCTGTGCCATGGCGTCCTGCGCGCATTCCGCACGCCTCGTCCCGCTTCTGCCCGCCGGCTTCCGCTCAGCTACCCCCAGCTTGCCGACCCCTCACTGCCGACCCCTCCGCAGAGCCGTTCCTGTATTTACCACCCGCGGGCCCACTCTATGGTACTTCATCCATTGCCTTAATGGAATCAGATTTTATTATTTCTTTGTGCAAACCTTGGACGACTGTCCACCTGCTGCACTGGTCAACAAACACCGGAAGGACAGAGCAGGGACCATTTCCTGTGGTTTCCATGGGTAGTGTCGCCGATTCACAGTATTTAGCACACAGAAGCCCAAAGCAAAGTTCTGAATGGACCCATGAGAAGGTGCCCACGGCTCCCAAAGCCCAGTCACGCTTCTATGCACCTTGGAGACCTTTTCCTACACGAAAACAAGCATTTGCTTTGACTCGGTGTGTTTGGGAGTTTTGCTTTATACGCATTTCACAAACTTTGATGATTTCTCACAAGAAACAGCGCCTGGCCTACCTCGGTGGAAGAGGAAGCGCCGCCGGGACGTGAGCGCTTCACCCCGCCGTCCGCGCTGAGGCCGCCGGGCGGGCGCCTACTGGGGGCAAAGTGCGCAGCGTTCCCAGGGGCTACGCCCAGGACGTGCAGTCAGACGGCTTTCGCATGAAGGAGAATGAAACGCTGTGCAGGGAGGACACTCGGGGACCGCTGGCTCAGGCACCCCGTTAGTTCCCGCATCTGCCTACCGGTCCCGGGACACTGGCAGAGGACTACTAAGACGACGGATAGTGGTTTTCATTCAGAAATTGTCACATACACAGTAACAAGCCAGACATCCGGGCACAAACTGTAAAAGCACACATTTGTCAACACAACAGAAGTGACTCCTTCAGGAGCAGCCGAGCCCCCCAGAACCTCCTGACTCACGGACCTTCCATCTCCATGGTACACGTGCACTGCGCTCAACTTGCTACTTCCTCTGACTGTGGGAAATTTTCCCTCCACGGCTGCATCGCTCACGGCTGCCTCCCAACGCAGACAGAACACCACAAAAATCTGCAAGCGAGCAAGGAGCTGCACACACACATCGTGTGTGTGTGGTTCGTGCTCCCGGGGCTGCCATTGTCAACTGCAATCCCCATGTGTCTTCTGCGGGAATGTCCTTTGGGCTGTAGGGTATTTTATGTCCTCGACTTGCCCGTAGGAAGCAAGGCTGAACATTTCAATTTCACGGGGGAGCCCTTCTGGAACACATGGGTGATATCTAACTCGAGGTAATGAGCGACTTTCCCAGGCCTGTCATTTGGTCCTACACTGTGCTCATGTAACTTCCTCTGGCCTGTCATTACTTACTGATTGCCTTCCAGAAAGTGGAAGCTTCTACTGATGACACATGACTAGAGAATGCACTTTGAGTGGTTTTTCTAATAGAAACAGAGCAAAACCTCATGGCTTCTACCTGTTGAGTTCAAGAGCAGCTGCCCTGGCCTGGCCTGAAGCCCATCTTGTGCCCAGGCTCCAAGCAAAATGTTGATGCCATGACACTTGGCCAAGAAACATGCTGATGAGGAGGGCTATGGCCCCCTTCCTATGATTCAAACACTGACCTACCCAGTTGTCAAGAGACTTCACTCAGGCTTCCAAGACCGCTCAACCTAAACTTCCATTTACAAATACGAGCCAGGCAGAATAAAGCAGCAGACATTTGAGGAGTAGCAACTAGAAGGAAAGGTTGGGCCAAAATCTTTGTAATCTTCCTAAGAAAGCAAATTTCTACATGACATTCCAGAGACAAATTTCACAGCGCCATTTGTGTACACATACTGTGCCGGATGAGAATATTCTGACCCAGATCGTGATGCAGGCCTTGTCAGGACAGCTACACAGACATATTCTATCAATCACCTTGGACTTTCAGGTGTCATACAAGGGCAGAAGCAAGAAAAGTGAATGCTGATACACAAAATAACCATTCCAACTAATCTAAACTGAATTGTCCCCAGGGGTGACAAGTAATACTGAGTGAAACCAACTTTTTAGGACTTCCTTATCACTGAGGGACCAAGGGGCAAGACAACAAGTCAAAGCCAACCCTCATGGCCCTCGTACAATGTCTATGTCCGCCTCCCCTTCTACAAGAATGGCAACCATCCTCCTGCTCTAAGACCTAAATCACTCCACCTTCGAACAGAAGAGTCCCAGAGTCACTTCCCATTGGGAATCTCTGGGTCAGGAAAAAATGAGCAGAGGCAGGATGGGATATTGCACCTGCCTTGCTACATCCCTAGGAACCCAAAGACGCAGCACTGTGGAATGGAAACAGTAGGAGATGCTTAAGTATTTGTTGACTGAATTATCTGTAATGACTGATGTGGGTAGAGTCTCTGACCATAAAACAAAGGACACTCTTTCCCGGCATCAACAAGGTCCATTGCTCATTCCTTCTTCTCAAGATGTATCCACATTCATGCCTCCATCTCTGTCCTTATAATGTTCAAATATAATAGAAAACGTCCACATTCTGGGATCCAGGCTTCTGGCCTGGTGGGACTGTCATGACTTCCTCATCACTTGCAGTGACAATGCATACTAACAGTGAGCCATGTAAACGGTACTGATTCTTCTCGTAAGCTGACACCCATTGCGTAGGTGGGTGTCTGCTTTACGAATGACTGCAAAACAAAACTTCACTCCAAAGCAATGTTTAAAGGACCTCACCTTAGTCACCTGACTTCTGGCCAGTCTCTTGTTTTTCCCTTCCAAATCCATCTCCTGGCATGAACAGCCTCACTCACCACGTGTACCGTCTTGTCTACCAGTTACTTCATCTTCACCCACGTGACGCGCGTCCACTCCCACTGTTTCTCTGAAATCCCTGCCAACAGCAACCATGGCCTGCTTTGGGTCAGAAAAGAACTAACATAGGAATACTCATACGTTATTCCTCAATCTTCCAGGAATCTTGCCTGTCCACTACATGAAACTAGGGTGATGGACGAGGGAAGCACTGGGAGATGCCGGAAAAGGCAGTTACTAGCAGAAGGGAACAGAGCCAACATGGAAGATCTGAGATGCTGGCATGAAAGAGAGGGCGAGCGAGGGCTGCACTGCAGAGACAGCGGAGAAAACAGACAAGTCTGTCCAACCTGCGGTCCAGGATGGGTGTGAACGCACCCCAACACAAATTCACAAGCTTTCTTAAAACATTACGAAAATCATATACAAACCTTTTTCAGTTCCTCAGCTATCAGAAGTGTTAGTGTAGTTTATATGTGGCCCAAGACAACTGTTCTTGTTCCAGTGTGGCCCAGGGAAGCCAAAAGGTTGGACACCCCTGATTTAGAAGAAGGGGACAGGAGAACTTGGAAGGTGGCAGGTACAGAGAGGGAGTAGAGAGAATTTAAGATTTTGTTGGGTATTATAAATAGAATTGTCTTTGGTATTCTTTGACAGATTTCAGTAAAGAGTCAAATTGCTTTTTGGACATCAAACTAGCGATACCCACGTATGTGTCAGGTAAGACTCTGAAAGACATCACGTCCACACTGAGCCCCAGGCACGTTGGCTGCGCGCAGGCTTCACCTCCCACGAACTCCCTGCGATGCGGCCGTTGGCGTGTCTCTGCCCAAGCCCTCTTCTTGTCACCACCACAGTCCTTGGCTTCTGCGGCGTGCTCGTCTGGTTCTCCTCTCATCTCTGGAGCTTTCGCTCTGATTCTCCTGTGTTGTCTCTTCTTCCTTGTCCCCGTGACATTCAGGTGTGCCCCTGACCGTCGCTTCTGACTGGCATCGCCTCCCTTACCCACATCCACGATTATACACAAAACGGTCCCAGATCCATGTTGTCCCTCCACCTTTTTGCCTAACTCCAACTCCAAACACCAAGTCAGCACCCCACAGACACCGTGAATTCCCTCCTCCCTTCAGGCTGAAGGGCCTCAGGAGCCACTGCATGACACAAGAGCCAAAGCCCTGCCCACTGCCACCGCTTTATCTCACAAACTTGAGACTTAACCGCCTCCACTCCAGCCTCCATGCTTCAAACAGAAGAACTTTGTAAAACCACAGGTCTAATGGTGCCACCCCAACACCAAAACCTTTCCATTGGCCCCCCATCACCTCCACGGTGCTCCCTATACTTCTTCCACAAGATGGTTTGAAGTTCCCTGAATGCACCACTTTGTTTCAGACTCCTGCACTGCTCCTTCTGTCCAGAATGCCCAGGGTCTACCTAGTGAACTCCTGCCAACCCCTTCGGATCCAGCCCCTTCAGCAAAGCGTCCCTGACCGCTCCCCGACAGACAGGATTAACCACTCCCCTTCTTGGTACCACAATTCCTTCTCTGTACCTCTATCACAGCACCACCAGATGACAGTTATTTGTTTGTGTGCCCTCCTACCTTAATGTAAGCGACCTGGGACACGAAACATTCATTTCGTATTTATTTAATACCTCATACCACACTTTTCACGTAATGGACACAGCACACCTTTACTGGGTGCGTAGTTACTGTTACGGGTTTAATTGTGTTCCCCCCAAATTCCAACAAAGTCCTAACTCCCAGGACCTCAGGATGTGACCTCATTTTGAAATAGGGTCATTGAGGATGTAATTAGTTAAGAGGAGGTCATCCAGAGTACAGTGGGCCCTACTCCAATAGGACTGGTGTCCTTATAAAAAGAAATGTGGACACGTACACAGAACACTATGTCAACATAAAGGCAGATATCGAGGTGATGCTTCTGCGAGCCCAGAAAAACCGAAGACTGCCCGAAAACCCGCAGAAGCTCAGTGAGAGGCCTGGAATGGTCCTCCCTCACAGCCCTGGAACTAACCTGCTGACACCTCGGTCCCCAACTTGTAGCTCTCAGATGGTGTGACAGTGAATTTCTGTTGCTTAAGCCACTCGGTCTATGGTACTTTCTCATGGTAGCCTTACAACACTTACACATTTCCTAAGCGAGTAAACGAATAAAGTTACTTAAAGCAGTTGGTGGCCGAGTATCTGCAATGTGCCTTCTGTGTGCTCTGCCAAGTGACAAACCCAACAGCAGTGTTATTAATAGACGGAAGTCTGCCCACAGCAACCTTTCATTTTGTTGTCAGCACCTGCTTCGTCCTCTCACTATGGGTAGTTTGAAAGGGAAATTTCCCCCCTACAATTTTACCCCACTAGATTTTCACTTCTGTTTGGAGAAAACTCTACCGGCAGGAACAGTTATCAAATGGTTACATGAAAGATTCAAAAGCACCTGGGGGGCTATTTCCACTGAGGTGTACCCCATCCTTCCTTGGGTATTTCTGCCCGTCTCACATCCCAAGGACAGTGTCCTCTGCTCTGGCCACCTCTAGGCAACCACAGCTTTCCGAGGAATCTGTGGGAACCGCCTTCCCAGAAACAGAAAAAGGAAAAGCTAACATGCAAACATCATCTCCTGGTCAAGGGTCAGTTACCTCCTGTGTCTTTCTGTTTCTCACTTTAAAACCCAGCGCAGGCACCACAAATCCATGGAAGGAGCCAGAAACATCTGAGAGGGAAATTTCACTGACCTGCATCACCAACGCCCAAGTAGTCATGAATGAGACACTGACACGGTGACACTGGGAGTGTGCCTAAAGCTGTCACAGGGCGTGTCAACAGCACCAAGACACAGCTGCTGAGAAAATTCCCCCTCCGACATTCGGGTTTCCTGTGTGATCTGCTCGCAGCTCACTCATTTTGACTTTACTCCAAATCTGACTCAAAGTACACAGCTGTCATTAAAGTTAACTTTGGTAGGAAAATCACAGTTTTTAATGTCAAATGATTCACAGCAAAAATATGACACTTCTTAAAAGCTCATGAAAATCATTAAACACGGATGGGTTTGTTAGAGAGTCTTCCTGTTCCACTTAACAACACCTCTCCCTTTTTTCACTAGTTTCTGGCTTTGAGTGCCAGTTGTTACAGAACAGGCTTTGGACCTATAAAAACCAAAACTGGCAATGTGCTCTAAGAATTTCATTGAGAATATATATGCTATATTAACAATAAAAAGAATGAAATATAGCAGTTGGAAAAACGAGAACTCCAAGTTAGACTAAAATAAGTGACATCTAAGCACTGACTTCAAATTCTCATTTTCATTTTTGTAACTACAGCATTTCCATTCTTGTAACTACATGTACTTCTGAATAGCACTGCAAATGTATGCCAACTTCAGGGGGAAACGACAGGCCATCATTCTGGCCATAAAGCAATACAACTAGAAATTAACATTAAGGTTAATCAAGATCATCAAAAAATCCCAACCACTTAGAAAAACAGAACATTAACTATAAGGTCAAAGAAAAAAATTAAATGTGCATTAACAGATGATTTGTAAAACAGAATAAATGAGAGCACTAGATACAATGTTTCAGGGTGTATGCAAAGTTGCTTTCAGAGGTAAATACATAGCCTTAAGTATTTTCATTATGAAAGAAAAGAACTAAATTCCAAAAGAATTTAGAAAACAAGCAAAAATTATAGAAAAGACCAGGCATAATAAAACTAAAAGCAGGACTGTATTTATCCAAATATTAAAACAAAATATTACTGATAAATATACACACACACTCTCTCTCTCTTTAAAATGCACTAAGTTCTATCATATCTAATAAATGTAGTAAGGGGGGGGTCAGGAAAAAGTAAAATGTGAAATGAAGTGGGAAATGCTACATATAGAAAATAGTCAAGATGTTAAGAGTTTAGTGTTTGGAACCCAAGGGAACTAGGTCAGATCTTAAGTCAGACATTCACTATTGTGAGACTCTGGGCATACTCCTACTTACCTTCTTAAGACAGTTTTCTCTATAAATGAGAAATGGAAAACTTGTGAAATGTTGACCACCATCTAAGTCAGCTTAGCTAAGTCAGCTTACCAAAAAAAATCGTTGTTACAATAAATGATTTGTTGCTACAAGAAACTAAGAACATGTAATCAGTGAGGTAAGAAGGGCGAAGTGAGATGATAAGGCGAAAGAGAGAAACTTAAAAAGGAAATCCTCTTCAGCAAGGGAAAGCGCTTGGGACATAACACATAATAAGAATGGCTATACCTTATGCAGCACGTATGACATACTGGCACTGTTCTACAGCTTTATGTACGCGCAAGCATTTAATCCTCGTACCACCCCTACAAAGGAAGTACTATCATTTTCTCCAATTTCAACGGAAAAAACTGAGACACAGAGAAATTAAGTCACCTGCCCAAGCTCACACAGCAAAGTACTGACAGAGCTAGGATGTGAACCCAGGCATCTGGCCCCACAGCCCAAACTCTTTTAACTCTACATGAGTATTTACTGAATGAGTGAATCGAGGATCGGCTACTTTATTTACCCACCTTGGTCCCAAACAACTTTCTGGTTCTTATTCTTCTGTTGAGGCTAGGGGGAAATGTTCAAACTTAGACAGAAAATGTCTGTAGATAGTTTTTCAAATGAGTCTCATTACATGATACTCAACTGAAGCCCACATTAGCTGCCGAAAGCTTTAGAAATCATGTCAGCCAGCCCTCTACCTCGCCCTCTTCTGACATAGGCTCAGGTAACTCTCACTCCCTTCTTAGGTAAAGAAAAATACTGCCCAAACACTGCAGCATTAGTTGCAATGGCCAAGACATGGAAGAAACCTAAGTGTCCATCAATAAACAAATGGATAAAGAAGAGGTGGAACACATACAATGAAATATTACTTGGCCATAAAAAAGATAAAGTATTCAATGGTATTGTAACAGCTTTGTAAGTCATCAAATGAGAAACAGACCCATTGTGATTACCACTACATAAGGACTGTAAATGTCTAAGCATTATTTTATCTTGGACACAAGAATAATTTAAAATAGTCATGGGGATATAAATTACAACATAGAAAATATAATCAATAATACTGTAACAACTATTTATGTGCCAAATGAGTGCTAGACTTAGCATGGTGATTACTTCATAAGGTATATAAACGTTGAATCACTATGGTGTACACCTGAAACTACTAATAGTGTATGTCAAACACAATTTTTAAAATTTTTAAAAATTTAAAAATTTTTAAAAAGATAAAATCTTGCCATTTGTGACAACATGGATGGACCTTGAGGGTATCATGCTAAGTGAAATAAGCCAGGTAGAAAAGAAGAAAAATTATTATTTCATTCATGTGGGATATGAAACAAAAAAGTAATAAATGAACTAGCAAAACGAAGCAAAAACCAAGTCAGAGATACAGACGACAAACTAGTGGTACCAGGAGGGTAGCGGGCTGGGGGAAGGTGAACTGGGTAAATGGAGTCAAACACACGGTGGCGCATGGCAACCAGACTTCCCGTGGTGAGCGCGCAAGAGACTATGAGGTGCCGGATTACAACGTTGTGCATCTGAAATTTATATGACACTATTAACAAGTGTTACCCCAATTGATTCAATTTTTTTAGAAGTCTGCAGGAGGCCCGCCACAAAGCTTAAAAGAACCCCGTCCTCGGGCCAAGGGCAAAGGAGAGGAGTCCGGAATTTGGGGAGCTGTCACCCATTCAAGGGGCTTTACTGGGGGTGGGGAGGGGCAGCAGAGGCGGGCCATGGGGAGCAGGAGGAGAAAGGTCAATAGAGGTTACAAACCTGGGATCACCGGGGAGTATCCACGTGGGGGATCAGAAATGAGAGTGTGAGCTCCAGACTGCTGACAGCTACGTTCAGGGGGACCGGGATGTGGTAGTTCAAGGTCTGTCAGGTTCATCGCGTCAGCATCCAGACAGCCAGGGAGAGAGGCTGCCGAGGCCAAGCAGCATCGCACAGCCCCTGGAGCCAGGATGCAGGGACCAAAATCTAGTCCTGGCAGAGGACCACGCAGAAATCTGAGCAGAAGCCTGGTCAGGTAGACAGCGTCCTAGGGAGGCCAAGGCTTCTCCTGAGACACCAGTGCCTGGCTCAGAGCTGAGGGCCAACGCCATGCGCAGGAAGCAGGCCAGGAGCCCCTGGACCCCCTCCAGGATTGGTCTCAACTGGCCTGAGTCTGCAGCAGGTGCAGCAGGACCAAGGACAGAGGGCTACGCCAGGGTTCCCTGGGATGACAGGATGAAGCTGTCTGTCGCCCACGCCAGGAAGTCTGACCAGGTACGCAGAATCTCATCAAATCAGACATTAATGGTGATCCTGGTTTATCCCCAGTACCTACCCAGGAACCCTGCAAAGGAAAGGGCGCCCTGTCTGGAAAAACTTTTGCAAAGATAACCTCATCGCCATCCATTTTTTGAGGTGACAGCTTAGTGAAACATCTTTACACTGCCTTTCCAGGAGCTAAATGTCAGTGGACCTCACAGCGAGATCCTCTCTGCACGCATCATAGTTTAATTACTTTTTTAACCTACCTAACAAAGGAACTATGTCAGATAAACTGACTTGAAAAGAGAGAAAAAAAATGAAAGGTGATGGAAAACAGGTCTCAATAGACATGCAGCAGTTCCTTAAAAGGAAGATTAGAAACAGAGAGAGATGATAGAGATACTTTTTTTACCACACCGTCCATTACATCCCCAGAACTTATCTTATAACTGGAAGCTTGGACCTTTTGACCACCTTCACCCATTTCACGGACTCCATCACCCCCACGCAGCCTCCAGCAATCACCAATCTGTTCTCTGCAGCTACCTGTTCAGTTTTGTTTTGTCAGATTCCACACGTAAGTGAAATCACCCAGCTTTCCCTGATTTATCTTTCTCTGACTTATTTCACTAAAAGATTTCACGTGCTCTCTCTTTGCAACAATGTACACATGACATGCAGCTATGTAAGAAGCAGCACCATAAAAGACTATATATTAATAACTTAACTGAAATGTTTTATTTCTTGTAAAAAAGGCAGAATCAACATGCATTTACCCACCATGTGACTCTAGGAATTTCCTGTCATTGAAACACTCTACACAGCAGCCATTCCCCACCCCCAGATTCCTGAGAATGTGAGACTTCCCCAGATCTCTTATCACCATGCAGAGAGGGGCATTAATGTTAATATTTACAAAAGGTGGATTTTCCTAAGTTTGTCATGCTAATATAAAGGAAGAGAGAGAATAACTTTACAACCGTGTTTACTGCAAATTTGGGAAGGGTTTTCTGACTGGAAGCTGTATTTACCCGCAATGAGCCAGAAACCTAAACAAAAAAAAAGAAAGTGAAACAGACATGCAATTAAAAAAACAGAGATGCAATATTTACCACACATATTTCACACACAGACACACACACAAGACTGGTACCAATAGTGTCCAAAATGTTAATTACAAAATCTGGAGGCACCTCGCTGCACTTCGGAATGACCTACAGAGACACCCTTCTCATCCTCTCCACAAAGTCAGAACTCTGCAGATGCTGCTTTGCGAAAAGATGTCATTCCAACATATTGCCCTCCCCCAGGCTCTTCACATCGCCCAGATTTGTGGAGGGTATCTGCGCAGAGTGCCAAGGAGTCGGGTTATTTGTTGGTCTGTTTTCCAGATCGGGTTATGCATTTTGACTGTGAGATGTTAATTCCCTCGTCTTACGTGTGCACTGTGCCTACAGAGTTACACGACTTCCTCCACGTGTGGGATGAGCAGGATAACACTTCACCAACGAATACGCTGTTCGCAACAGCAAAAAGGTACATAAATAAAGAATCTCAAATAAAATTGGGGGAAGGACTTGAACATTTTTCCAGAGAACACAGGCAAATGGCCAACAGGTACGTGAAAAGATGCTCAGCCTCACTAACCATCAGAGAAATGCAAAGCAAAACCACAGTGAGGTATCACCTCACACCTGTTAGAAACACTGTTATCAAAAGGACAAGAAATAACAAGCACTGGCCAGGACGTGGAGAAAAGGGAACCCTCGCACACTGTTAGTGGGATTGTAAACTGGTGCAGCCACTGTGGAAACAGTGTGGAGGTCCCTCAAGAAATTAAAACTAGCACCACCAATGATCCAGCAATTCCACTTCTGGGGATATAATTCAAAGGAAATGAAAACATAATCTCAAAGAGATTTCAGCACTCCCGTGTTCACGACAGCATGCTTCCTAACGTTCAACCTGGAGAAACCACCTCCGTGTCTGCGGATGGAAGGAAAGGTCAAGAAAACGGGGTGGACTCAAAGAACGCAAGGTTCTCCAGCCTTAGAAAGAAAAGAGGAGGAAAGCTTGCAGATTAGGACAACATGGATGACCCCAGAGGGCATCACGCCGAGTGAGATGAGCCACACATACAAACACTCCCTGGTATCACTCATAGGTGGAATCAGAAAAGAAAATAAAGGCAAACTCTAGGAGCTGAGTAGAAAGGTGGTTGCCAGGGGTCGTGGGTGGGGAACGCCGGGAGGCTCTGGGGATCTAAGCGATGACATGCTGACCGCCCTCCGTAACTCCGTGTTGTGCCACTGAATCCGCGGAGAGCAGAACTGGAATGCGCGCGCGCACACACACATGCACGCACGCACGCATACACGCATGCACACACACGCACGTGCACACACACGCACGCACGCGCACACGCACACACGCACACACAGTAAATGAAGAAAACGTGAATACACTGTTAGACCAAGTTAGACAAATTTGCTCTATAACCATTTCTTTTCCCTTAATATAAAAAGAAAAGAAAAAACAAAGGCAAGTCCGCAGTACACGGTCTTCCCAAGCGCTCAGTGGTCAAAAGCGCCTCGGCCGCCCCCCGCCCCCGAGCCCGCACCTTCCTCGCCCTGCGACTCCCGCGCCACTCCTGTACGGAGCTCTCCCGTCCCGGACCCCTGCCTGCCGGGCGCCCCGCGTCCTCCCTGCCGGGAACCCTCCATGCCCGCACCTCCACTGGGCCCCCGCACCCTGCCCCGCGCGCCCACACCGCCCGCCCCCCGCACCGCCCCCCGCACCGCCCCGGAGCCCCGCGCGCCCGCACCACCCGCCCCGCCCCGTACCACCCCCGGGGCCCCGCACGTCCCCACGCGCCCGTACCGCCCCCGGAGCCCCCGGCGCGCCCCCACCGCCCCCGGAGCCCCCCGCGTCCCCGCGCGCCCGTACCGCCCCGGAGCCCCCCGCGCCCACGCACCTCGCCGTCCTCACCGTGCGCCCCTCACTCCCTCAGCAGCCGCACGAGCGCAGAGCCGGCCCGGCCCACAGAAGCCGGGTCCAGGCCGCGCGCCGCTGTCCCCTCCGCACAGCACTCGGCGGGTAGGAGGAGCGGTGCGGCGATGCGCACCGGAAATCGGATAGGTGAGGAGGCTGGCGGCGGGGCGGGACCCACGGGGCGCGGCGGCTGGGGGCTGGGGTCGCCCGAGCCCCGCCACCACCTGGCGCAGGGCCTGGACGGCGGCAGGACCCCCGCGCCGAGCGCCGAGGGCGGCGGCGGGCACAGTGTGCAGCGCTCCGCCCCCGGGCCCAAGGGGAAGCGCATTCTTCCTGAGCCCCAGGCGCCCGCGGCGGCGGAATCTGCTCTCGGCCCTTTAGATCGCTTCTTTGCGTTCCCCTCCTGCCCGCCCAGGGGACGGTCCCGGAGTTAACTTTGAAAACACTCTCTGTACAGGAAAGGCAGTGCCTTCTGTGTTCCCCAAACCCCAGATGCCTCTAGAAAGAACACCCTCCCCGCTTCCGGAAAAGAGACGCGTTTGCATAGCACAACGGCTTGGCTGTGAGCAATGAGTCAAGGTCAGGTTGGGGAATGGAGGTATGGGGGCTGTTTAATCCTCCGCACGACGGAATGAAGTACGTACTGTTCCAGGTCCCATCTCAGGGATAAGGACACTGAGGCACAGAGAATTAAGGGGAGTGAGTAGTGAGACAGACACGATGGTGCCAGTGGGACCCCAGCTTTCTCTGGGGGGAAAAAGATGCATGTCTGTTTTTTAAGAGTTGAGAATAGATCATGGAGGGTCAGATTCAGTGGTTGTCAGTTCTGCCTGCACAACAACATGGCCTGGAAATTTCTGAAAATCCCCAGGGCTTGGGCCCTACCCCAAGTCAAGCAAACCAGCCTTCCGTCCGTTCCTTGATCTCCTGCAGAGCAAGGCCAGGCCTATGTGCCCGTGGTCTGAGCATGTGATCCTTCCTGGGCCAAGATGACCGTGAGCTGATGTGGGGAAGGGGTGAAGCAGACCCCCCCCCCAAGTATTTAGTGAGATGGACTGGCAAGGCTTAAACAATGCCCAATCGGTTGCGAGTTTCCGAGAAAGAAGAGGCCTCCAGGAGGAGCAGGAGCAGCTGTGGGGGCGCCGGGAGAGGCGGGAAAGGCAGAGGAGGAGGCGCCCAGGGGCAGGGAGCGCTCAGCAGCCAGGTTCCCTGGCTTCATGCAGTGCAGTTCCTGGGGTGACCCAATGGGCCTGCGCTCAGGACTGAGCAGTGAGCCAGCACAGCCGGCAGGATGCAGCCTCGTGGCCATTAGATGCAGGCAGGCAGGGGCCCAGAGCACGAATAAGGTAAAGCCGGCCCTCTCTGCACACCTCTGCCCTCTCCCTCCCTGCCTCCCTTCCCCATTGCCTCCCTGGGTCCCATCCGTCAGACACACACACACACACACACACACACACGTGTACTCTCAGGTGGCTCCCCTGAGGCATAGCTTCAGGCATCCCCAAGGGACTGTGTCACACAGGGCAGGTGAAGGGAGCAAGGAAAATTCAGGAAGGACCCAGAGAAAAGAGCTTGGGTAGGACGGGACTGAGTGGAAGAGCTGGCGTCCCAGCGGGGCCTCTGCACGGAGGAGACGGAGGAGACGGCCCAGCGGAGACTGGAAAGAGGAAAAGGCCACCAGAAGAGGGGGAGAGACCCTTCCAGGTGGAGGGGAGGCGGGGAGCCCGCCCACCTGCCACCCAGTATTGCCCAGTGGGAAATGGGCCATGGAGCAGGGCAGACCAGACGGGTCACAGCCTTGGACACACCGGTCATGTAAATGAAAGCTCCATCCCTGGGCCCAAGCTCCGTGGGCAGCTCTGACCCCTCCCCCGTGGGCCGGATCTCACCCGTGGGCCCTGCAAACTGCTCCCGGTGACAGGGGGCCGCACTTTTGCCCCACCTGTCCCTCACTTCTGTCCCACACCCCTTCCAGAGCAGGGGACCATGACTGCAGGCCAAACGTCCAGGCTCCCCAGGTTGCTGGGACCCCAAACAGGGGCTCCCAAACTCAGCACAAGTGACATTTTGGGTCAGACAGCTCTTTGTTAAGGGGACTGTCCTGTGTGTTCCAGGATGTTTAGCAGGACCCATGGCCTCTACCTACTAGATGCCAGGGGCACACACTACACACATACACACACTGTTGTCTCCAGACAATGCCACACGTCCTGCAGGGGACCATATTGACCCCACAGAGAATCTGCTCTGATAAGAAGGAATGGGGACCCCACACTCCACAGATGGCTGCAGAACACATTTTGTCAGTGATGGCCCCATGCAAGAGGGCAGCTTCTCAGACTGGAAGGTTATAGGACACGATGGGCCCTGGCCAACAACAGCCTCCTGTGCTCCTGAAATGGGCCCAGACCACTCCATCCCGGGACCTGGGCCCCTCCTCTTCCTACTCTTCGTCTCCCAGATCCTCACGGACTCTCCCCACCTTCACCCAGTGGGTGCGGGGCCGGCCCGCCAGGCAGGCCTCCCCGGAGCACTGTCTGATGCCGGGTCACTCCTGACCCTCGTTCCTGCCTCGCCAAGTCTGCCTGCTCCTCTGTGTGTCCTCAGTGGCCCCTCCCAGGGTGGGACTTCACGGCCCGCCACCATGTCCCCGGCAGAGGGCTGGGCCGTGCAGAGCACTGCCCAACAGGAGCTGCTGAGTCAGTTAGGGAAAAAACAAACACTCGGCGGAGACGTGGGCAGCGGCTGGAGGGCACGGAGAAGCAGGGACCTCTTTCATGCCGTTCAGTGGGGTCCTTTGGGGGTGATGGGGCAGACATGGGGGGCAGGGAGAGACCTACCTCAACCTGTTCATGCTGGTGATGGGGGGTGCATACTCCCGCATCTCACACAGGTGGGGGCCCAACCAGCAGGACATCCTGCACTGCTTTGTATTTTTTAATGTTTAACTTTTTTATTAGTTTCACGTGTACCAGAGAGCCGATTGCTTCGGCATTTACACGGATAACCCTTTCATAGTGATAACCCCAACAGGTCTGCTTCCCATTTGATACCTTACATAGCAACTACAGTACTCCCTGTGCTGACCTCTACATCCATGACCATACATATATTTTTAATAGTTGACAGTCAATATTTATCTATATTATTTTCAGGTGTACAGCACAGAGGGTCGGCACCTACATAATTTATGAAATCCTGCACATCTGATGGACCCAGACTCCGCAGCCCGCCCCCGTGGTGGCACAGTCCCAGGGACCCTCGTGCGAATTTAGAGAGCTGATCCGAGGTTCTCGGAGGCCGAGAGAACTGGTGTTCCCAGGGAATCCACTCACCTAATTAGAGGAAGTGTGCCAGAAAGGTTTTTCGGGCCCACAGCAGTTTCTGAACCGTTAAACAAAGCTGTCGTGGAGCAAAGGGGAACGGAGCCGAGTCTCTGCACTCGGAGGGAATGGCTGGCGACTGTGCCCGCAGTGCGCCCACTAAGGCCCTGGCAGGGGCACGCCCTGCTCCCCAGGCCCTCAGAGAGACCACTGTTCCCCAGCTGCGTGGGGGCTGCAGAGCGAAATCGTACTCCCCACCCCTCCAGGGGGCCCGAGGGAATAGCGGCGGGAGGTAGGATGGCCCGCGTGGTGGTGACACAAGGCTGTGGCCTGACACGCCCTCCAGGCTGGGGAGAGTGTGGCCCCTCATCCCACTAAGCGAAGGGGTTGGCACTGCCAGTGGGACCGGGAAGCACGGTGCACGATGCTTTAGAGGGGCCAGGTCAGGGGAGGGCGGCACTCAGACGGCGCCCGTCACCTCCTAACAGGCTGACCAGACGTCCCGTTGGAAACAGGACAGGACCGTTGTTTTCTGTCCCGTTCAAGATGGGACGTCTGGCCAGCCTGTCTCTGAGAAGGCAGAGCCCGGCAGCCTTCACACCCAGCCCAAGTGCAGCGAACAGTGTATCAACTTGCATCAGTAAGTGTCGCATTTCATATTTTCACGTAAGCGTTTTCTTTTAGGATTATTCCAGAATGATGCAATTTTGTGGCACGCGAAAAACCCAGGGACTCGTAGAGGAGGACCCCTGACTCTCAGCAGTTGAGCGGCTGTCCCCACTGCCTTCTCAGCACTCCCTCATCCGCCGGGGTCTGCCCCCCTCAGCCTCCCCAGTGAGGACCGATCAGCCCACCGGACTCCCAGGTCTAAAAGTAGGGGTTCGTCTGGAACCTTAAGGCTGGAAGTTCCAGGCTTGGGGGGGGGGGGCGGGATGCAGGGGCACAAAGAGCCCGGTCAGCTCGACGCTGTCGCTCTGGGCTCCCCTGGGAGGGGGGCGCCCCGTCAGCTTCCCCAGTGCACCGTGAGCCTGGGAAAGGGTCGTCCGGAGGGTGTCAGATAGCGCCACCAAAGGCCGGGGATGCTCCTGTGGTGCCCGGTGCTTTCATTTTTAAATATTTAACAACTAAGCCATTCTTTGCTGTAACTCAGTGTCCCGTTGTCATACGAGGAAGCCGCACCCGGATCGCCACGTTGCCTGCGCGGTGCCCAGGCACTCAGTCTCAGAGGCACAGCCCCTAAGGATTTTCCGAGGTGTTGGACACCCCTGTCGGACTTTCCCTGACCGAGGAGCTGTGTCCCTGCCTGCAGCTCTGCAGACAGCTCCTGGAGAGGCCCAGTGACGAGAGGGAGGGTCGACCCCGGCCCCCTTTGCGAGAGAGGACATTCATTTCGAGTGTATAAATTCTGGAGCGCGGGCTTACGACATTAATTGTCCTCTGAGGCGGGCAAAACACCAACAGATTAAAGTCATCACCTTTCTCCTTCAGGGGCACCTGTGGCCGAGAGGGACCAGCTGGTCAATACTGACGTGTTAGGATTTGGACCTGGACGTGAGTGACAGGAGTTTAACAAAACGTGATAGGACAGGGGTGTCCGGCCTGCTGGCTTCCCCGGGCCACACTGGAAGAAGAACTTCTTGGGCCGCACGTAAACACACCGACATAACGAGAGCTGGTGAGCTAAGAAACAGAAGCTCCGTGCGTCATTTCGTAATGTGTTAAAGGAAAGTTTCTGAATGTGTGCGGGGCCGCATTCGAAGCCGTCCTGGGCCGCATGCGGCCGCGGGCCACAGGGTGGACGAGCTTGTGACAGGAGTCTAGTTGGGTGGTTCTAACTGGGGGTTGAACTTAATCGGTTGTTTTCCATCTTTTTTTAGCATTAGAAACTTCCTGTTCCAGTGGAATGTGTGTGGGCCTCCAAGATCCTGAAATGAGTTAGGCCAGAGCTGTTTTGGGGGATCGGGGTCTAGGGAGCCTCCGGCCCACTTGACACAAACTGTCTTCGATGTTTTGCTGGTTGCTTGAGAGTTCTGCCGGGGGCTTGAGTTCCGGTTAACTGAGAGTCTGCTGTATTCATCAGCAGTGTGCTTCCTGTCAGCTGCCCTCTACCAAGAGAGATCACACGCAAACCACAGCTACAGAGAGGCTTTGAGGGCCTCTCTGTCACGGACACCACAGCTTTCAAAGCACTTTCATGTAAGCAGTCTCACTCAGGCTTCTGAGAGACCGAGCCCCAGGGGTGGCTGACAGCACGGGCTCCAAAGCCACTCACCGGGCTGTGGCCTCTCGTCAGCTCCCAGTCCCGCAGCCACAGCGGAGAGGGCAAGAAGGGTGCTTCGGGCTGTGCCTGGCGCGTAATGAGCCCGCCGTCCTGCCAGCTCTGATGGTTCGGTAAATGACCCACGAGCACACCTCTCGGAAGTGGGGGGCTGAGGACCAGGACCCAGGCTCCAGCGCCCCCGCCCCCGCCCTTGAACCTCCCCCACCCTGCTGCTCCAGGGTCCTGCACGAGGTGGTTCGTGTGCCCGCAGAAGCACTTCTGATCTCCAAAACAAGTTAAAAGGGGCGGGCGGTGCCTGGTGAATCGGTGACCGACCCCGAGATGTGAAGGCTCTGTGCTTCTGTGTGCTCATTACTGGTTTATTGGCTCAGGCCTAGGAGAAAGACTTGACCAAAATCTGTTTAGGAAAACTCACTTATGTACCTTTTTTAGCAGTAAAATTACTATTGTTATTAAAACTCTGTGCCCATCGTTGTTGTACGTGTTTTTTCCAAGCATTAACTCCTTTCTTTCTCACTCCGGTTTTGTGAGGGGGTGCTGTTTCATCCCCCCGTGACCGACGAGAGCCCTGAGCCACAGTTCAGCTCACTGGCCGGGTGAAGCACTTTCTGGCCAACCTGACATCCTGACGCTGTAACGTGTGCACACCACTTTGCTAGCCCGCCTCCTCCCTCCCGCAGTTTGTCATCGTAAACGTTATGAACCCAGCTCCACAGTGGGGGGAAGAAGGGAGGGTACAGCGCCCCTGAACTGAATGGGGAACTTGCAGAACTTGGCACAGATTTGTTTCAGAGCAGGAAAACCATAAGGTCGGATTTAGCCCCCGGGCTGGAAGCTAGATGAGAGAGAGATACAGAACCAATTACCCTACTTTGGTCTGAAGCAAAACATCCAGAAATAAGGTGGAGAGCAGTGAGGAAAATTACCGAGCGACGAGGGGAGGCGGGAAGCTGGGCGCCATGAGCAGCCCTGCAGCCCGTTACCCAGAGCTCCTCAACCTTCCCTCCTCCGGCAGGGACTCGAGAGCACGACTTCTAGAGCTCCTTGGGGGGGTGTTAGGGCACCATTTACAGAAGTCTGTCCCCAGGATGCTAACAAATGGATTTAAAAAACAAAAGGATCTCTCACACAGACTGAGAGAGTCCCTGTGCTGGGTGGTACGTTGGAGTGGTTGTTAAACAGGTAAGTCAGTAAGTGAGGAGCGGCTGGATGTCAAGTTTGGTGGAGCCAGAGGGTGGAAGCATCTGGGTCCCTGACCATGGAGTCGAGCTGCTGAATTACAAATCAAAGAACTTATGTCCCAACCGTTTATTATGTGAATTTAAAAAAAATACCTTTTGAAGTTAGAAAAAAAAAATGGGGGTAGCTCATGTGCTAACAACTTTAGAAGACCCTGTGTGTACAGTTCTTTCCAGCTCTACTGAGATACTGTAGAACACTGTGTAAGCTTTAGGGTGTACAACATAGTGATTTAGTGCGTGTACACACTGTGGAATGCTTACCGCAGTGAGGTTAGTCCCATCACCTCACGTAGCTACCATGTTTTCCTCGCGATGAGAACTTTAAAGCTCTATTCTTTTAGCAACTGTCAAACATACAGAACAGTATTGTTAACTGGAGTCATCACGCTGTCCCTTACGATGCAGCTGTTTGCGTGCGCGACTTCTCAGAGCCTTTACTGTAAATTGTGAAGACTCAAGACGGAAAGGAAGGGAGCCATGCAGCCTTTTCTGAACTCCCCCGCCAACGCCCCCCGTTTTTCAGAGCCCGCTGCAGGATGATGTGCTAAGAGCCCCACTGTGGATGAAGGTATGCTGAAGTACAGAAAAATCAGGAACTCAGCAACGATGTGACACATCCGTTGTTTCTGCTCTTATTACCTAATACCCAGTTGGCAACGTGACATTTCAGTTCATGAGCTCACACCAGAGGAAGCTGGTTGAGGCGCTCTGAGAAGTGAACTTGAGTTTCTGCTATTTGTGGAGCCAAACCACACTGTCCCCAAAGCCCACAGGGCACAAAATAACTGCTGTGTTTGGAAACAAAGTTGACTTTTAAGGAAAGCCCAGTGTTTATGGCCTGTTTTTCAAGTAGGATCCCTCCCCGGCCAGGACCAGGAAGATGTGCCTCCCTCGGCACGTCCCGCCCCGCCGTGCCCCCTGCCCCCACTCTGGCCTTGGGGAGGACAGGGCTCTCCCACGCCCCGTGCAAGACAAAGCAAGTGGGAAAGCAGGAAGCGCCAAATCTGCTCCCTCGGTCGGCCCGGGCCCTGGCCGTCTGGGTTCCTGGCGTCCACAGAAGGCGCAGCGCGAAGGCCGCCGGAACTCCTGCCGGGAGCCGCCAGGGGCGCGCAGGCCCGGGCCCCGGGCCGCCCCTGCCCGCGGCGCGTCTCCTCCCGCCCGGACGCCCCCCGCCCCCGTCCGTTTTTCTCTAACAACTGCCCCCGCTCCCGGGACGGCGCGGCGGCCGGCAGGAGGTGAGACTGCCCGTCCGCGCGGGGAGCGTGCTGCCCACTCACAGGCGCCCGCGGCGGCTTTCGGGACCTGCGGGGTCGCTGTCCAGCCTGACACCGCGCCGGAGCCTGGCTTTCCTCCTCTCTCTCCCGCACTGCATCCCATGCACCCTCCTCCCTACACCCGCCTGTGAGACCAGTTCCTCCCTGCACCCCGGCCCAGGCCCCACCCTGTGATGGGCTCGTCCTGAGCGCCTTGCTTGCAAGAATCTGACTTAATTAAACTGGGCCCTTGCTCGGAAGGCCGGCTGCACCCGCCCGCTACAAGGCCATTCCTGATTTGTCCCCAACAGCTCACCTGGCCCCAATACCACCAGGCGCTGCACAGCCCCTCGCACTCACCATGCTGACACTAAGTACTCCTCTCCTCCCCACTGTTCCCTTCTCCAGGTCCCTGAAAAACTCCTACTCATCCGTCAAAACCCACATCAAATGCTACCTTCTCTGCTGTGCTCAGAGTTAGTGACTTTATCCTCCTGCTGTGTTTGTCCCTGCCTCTGCAACAGCCCTGGCCACATGGCACCACTAGGGCTGCGGTCTGTGGGCTCATGTCTGTCACTTCAGTTGGGGACAGAAATCTCATGTCATTTGTTTTATATGTCGTTTGTGTCATGCCCCCCACCCCGATCTCACACGGTGATACCACATAAGTGTTAAGTAGTGCAGGAGTGGACGCTGAGGAAATCACTGCCTGCCCTGCCGGGACCCCCTTGAAGGACACCCTCTGCAGATTAAAGAGGAGAAAGAATGAGGTGGCAGCTCTTAGCACTGGCTTCTCACCGCATCCCTGGGTACGGTCACTTGTCAGTCACCCAGGCTGAAATGTGGAAGAGCTATGCGGAAAACTAGAGTGTGGTTTGCAGCAGGGGTAGCGCATGAGGCTGTATGCTGGGCACAAGACAGGGGCATTGCCACAGGAGGCAGCAGCCCAGGCCACGCTGGCACGACCGAAGACAGCAGCCTCGGCCTCACGTCTGGGGACACAGGGAGGAAAGAGGCTGCCAGCGACGAGGGCCTGGCAGGGGCAACAAAACTCATGTCTTGCTTCATCTGTTTGACTCCGGTCATGGCCCGTATTTGGGAGACGGCACGGTCATCCGTTCTGCTGCTCGCAAGCCCTGGTCACAGTGAAAGGACTTTTGGAAATTATTCAAACCTATGAACCATTAGTTCCCCTTTGCTGAAGGGCAGTAGCATTGCACAATTAATATTTCAACAGTGCATCCCATCAGGAGCCACAGACAAAGAACTCAGGGCCCCTTTTGTTAGCCGAGTTCACCCCCAGAACCATAAACAGGACATTTTCATGTATTCCCATGGGCAGAACTATTGTCAACCATAGGAGAACCCCCTCCTGTAAGAAAGTGCAGTGTCATGCCATTAGTAACATTCTGGAATGAATTCAGCCACCGGAGTTAAATGAATAAATTTAGAAAACCAAGGAAACTGAATAAATAGTTTTATTTATTTAAATAAAGGGAAGGTAGAACTTGGCAGTGGATACTGGCTTCTGTCTTGGGGCACAGAGTTCACAGTAATTCACCCAGATTTCAAAATAGGCGCAGTAACAAATATTGGGTCACATCAAAGGCTTTAACCTTAGAAAGGGGATCACAGAAAAGACACAGCACTAATCTCATTTCACAGCACAAGAAAATGGTTTGTGTTTAATGTCCAAGTTTCCCAGTCTCTAAATGGAGGTCTGTAAATTTCACTACATCGATATTTTTAGTGAAAATAATAGCTGTTCTGAAGTTGGTGGAATACTCCATTGGTTGCGGTTCAATAATTTACAGGGCCAGTTTTTCGTGGTAGGTTCTACGGAAAAGCAAGGACAGGGACACCTCAGTCATAGCCTTTACACGTGAGCCTCAAGAGCTCTCAAAACATTCATTTTTAATTTATCGGGCCCCCTCTGCAATCCCCCTTCGCTCCCACCTGCGGTGACTTGCCCTTGTTGAACCCAAATGAGTGTTAAAATCCCACCTAGAAACTCCTCCTGGCTCTGTCATCTCGCCCAGTCACCCCTCCACACTGGCTGTGCATCAAGAATACAAATCATAGACCTGAGGATTTCCAGGCAAGATGGCGGAGCAGGCCAACACGTGCATGTCTCCTCTCACGAGCACATCAAAATTACAACCAAACTACAGAACAACCATCATGGAGACCCACCTGAAGATTAGGTGAACAGAAATTTAGTCCCAGATTAATTTTATAGAAGTAAACTGCCTTAGGGAGTACCTACTTTTCAAGTCGAGAAGAAGGATACTCACGGTCATGTACAAAAGCTGTTAAGTTCACTGTCTACCAATGGATTTGTTTTAAGAAAAGTTTTGTTTCTACGTCTAAGTACCTTTCCCAATTGAGGATAACCATAATAAATTTTACATTTTAAAATAAAGCGCTGGAGATCTGTCTATAATATGTTCCTATTTTAACTATTTATGATATCCTTATAAATTTATATATACTAGGGCTGTCAGGAACATATCCAGCCATGTAATGCCAGGGATGCCAAAAAACGTACACACGTTCTAAGAGATGTTCTCTCTATATGTGTGACTTTTCGAAGTAGAATTGAATCACGGTGGCAATGTGTAGTAGGACATTCGCTCAAAAGATGGCGTTCATCAAACGCCTGCTGGTGTCACCCTGCGACAGGCAGGACCGTCACAGAGAATGGCAGAAGCACGGTTGTGGTTCAAGGAGCACAAGGCCATGTTGAAGTGGCATCTGAAATTCGAGAACTTTGTTTGGGTTTCCCCCACGTTCTCCTGACTTAGCACCCCCTGACTTCTACCTATAGGGGACCTTAAAAGACGAGGTGTCCCGTAGAAAACCGGCCACACGGGCGGGACTTCGGGAAGACACTGAAACGGCGTGTGCAGTGACACAAGTGGGCACCTTGGTCAGTGCTGCTCAGGCAGGAGTTCGCCGTCAGCAGAAGTGTCTGGGCGCTGATGGTGACCACTGTGAGCCCCTCTTGTCATTGCAGAAGTCACACGTGTCGTGTATTCATCTTCTGTTATCGGTATATGTTGAGTATCACAATTTTAAAACAGTTTTTTCCTTTCTTAAAATGTGCACACATTTTTGGCACCGTCTGTATATGAAAACTAGAGGCATTTATGGCTGAATTTTTTCCATACAGCCCTCATATTTTATACCTAAAAAAATGTTTTCTTTCATTCTGATATTATTATAGTAAATATAAATAAGCATGATTTACATTTCGTTTCTTCACCATTGTTGAGTCATGAAACTTCAATTTCCAACTTTTCTGACCATCCTAATCCTGTGACAAACTGAAACCAAATGATAGCCTAAGCCTGGAAGTGTGACGATTCGCCTTTTCTCTGTGTGGCCATTCCATGTCGGGGGTCCAAGAGGCGAAATTGTAAAAGATTAATCTCCACTTATAGCATCACTTGTCCAGGAGCTATCAAAACCCACTGGGGCTTCCTCACCAGTGAACAATGGGCCTTCTTCTACCAACTGGGTAGACACCATGGGCTCATCCCGGCCTACCCAGAAGGCAGCTTTCAATGCTCCATTATCGTAGCCACAGAAACTCCCCCTGTCTAGCAGTCAGCACCCCCTGCCTTTTCCCACCTGCAAATCATAGACAAGTGCTCAGTCAGGCAGGACACTAAGACAGCAGGTGTAAACCAGCACTGAGCTGGCAAAACTAGGACACCCAGCGCCCATTTCTGCTCAGATCTTATCACCCCTGGACGGCCTTCCATTCGGAAGGCTGGAGGCTCTATTCTGATTCACATCGGTTCATCCAACCTACTTCCCTCAGGCACCAGCCTTGGGGCTGCCCAGCTGCTAAACCTGCGGGTCCCTTCAGTTCTGGCACAATCCACTGGCCCTAAAGATGGCCTCATGGCTGTGGCCCCCCCAGGGCCAGAAGCCAGCCTGAGCTCTCCGGCCCTCCCCCACCCCACCCCACATTGTCTGGGAACTCCACCTGCTCGTCCCCCCGGACTGGCTTCATCCACCACAACGCTCAGCAGAAACACAGCAGGACAAGCGGCCTCCAAGCGAAAGCAATCACACGGAGGCAAATACATCCTTCCTTCCATAAAGTGCAGGGAGTATTTGAACAGGCATCAATTTAGATAAAGATTCACCAGCTTGAGAAAGCAGATTAAACAGAAAAATGTACTAATAACAATGGGAGAGCCATCTAAAATCAACCCAAAGCAAGGCCCTTCTGTGGACAAGCTCATAACCTGGGGCAAGCCACTTAGCAATCTCAGACCTCAGTGAGAACCGGCTGCACTGTCCCTCAGCAAGTGCCAAAGGAGGGAGGGAGGAAGAGAGGGAGGGAGGGAGGGAGGGGGGAGGGCAGGGAGAATGTGCCCAGATCCAGAGCAGAAGGTGTGAAAACACAGGGAAGGATATATTTGAATTCTTCATTGCTAACTAACACCTTATCAAGGTTAGCCAGGCATATAGAGTTAAAACCAAAACCAAAGGGGGCAGAGTATGTGGTTTGCTTGAAGAAGGGCAGAGCAGTCTCCACTCTCCGAGAGCAGGGTCCAGGCGGGTGTGGAAGGCTGGGGTCTTTGAGGGTCTTGGATGAAGAGCCAAGTCCAGGGGGTTCCCACATATTTAGTAAGAGGACTGGGTGGAGTTTTTTTCTTTATATATATAAAAGATGTCCTGGGTTCCCCTACTGGATGACATCTGTTGCCTAAGAAGATAAACACTGATTTTTTTTTAAAGCCTCATAAATTTTAAGTAATTTTGTTTCATAACAGCTCCTCCATGTTTCTGAACAACAGGAGACAGAGGACCAAGACTCTTCGTCCGGGATACGCGTGACCCTGGGGGTGCGTGGCTCCAACAGCCTCTTCCAAAGCTCTTTCCCCGCTTTGGGCATTTGCAAACACCACTGAAGTGGAAACATCCTGGCCTCTAAGTCAATGTCATGTGTAAAGTTACATCCTGCCCCATAAGAGCTGTATGATGGGGAGCAAGTTACATAAACTCTCTGCACCTCGGCTTCTTGGGGGCCATACCCATGCCCGTAGGTTCACTCAGTCCATGTGAGCAAACACCTGGCACACAGTGGCACTCTGCGAAGGTTAGCGTCCTTTCTCCCAATGTGAGAGTCCCATTAAAATCCGTACCCAATAATGAAAACCCAAGACAAGAGGATCAATATGACTTCGAATATTTTTGTATCAAAATAATGATTAGATAAATGGAGTGTACTCCATTTCCTTCTTTTCACTATACTGTTGACCCTTGAACAACCCAGGTTTAAACTGTGCATCCATTTTTATGTGGATTTTTTTTTCAATAAATTCAATAAATGTATTTTCTATTCCTTGTGCTTTTCTTGATAATATTTTCTTTTCTGTAGCTTACTCTATTAAGAATGGAGCATATATTGCATATAACACACAAAATAAGTGTTGACTGTTTATGTTATCAGTAAGGCTCTGGACAGCAGTAGGTTGGCTATTAATAGTTAAGTTTGAGGGAGGTCAAAAGTTATACATGAATTTTTGACAATGTGGAGACCAGCGCCCCTAGTCAACTTTGGAAATCATACTTTCTCTTTCTATTCTTTGGGTGATTATCCTTAAAATTAGACCAGGTATACATGACATAAATCCAAAGTTAACCAACTCTCTCTCTCGTCCTAGGTTGCAATACAGACTTCACAATGTGGGGTCCTGTCCCCCAACTCCCGTCCGTGCCTTACAACAATGTTGTCCTGCCTCTCACCATCCCTTTATTTAGAGCCCAACACTAGCCAGTATTATTTTCGTTATTTTACATAATTCAGGCTTTGTTTTAGTAGTCCTTTTCAATGACAGTCTACGTCTTTCCATGTTATTTGTCTTAAAATGTCTTTATCTTGCACTCATTCCTCAGTGAGTCCTAGCTGGGGATGGCATTCTGGGTTGAAGGTGATTTCTCTCAGCTGTTTGAGAATGTGTGACAGTGATAAGCTCTGGCTCTGTCTTCAGAACCCCTAGAATCCAGCTCTGGCTTTGCCAATCACTGGCTCTAAGACCCTGGCACAGGACTCAGAATCTCTGGGTCTAGTTCCCTTGTGGGCAACATGGAGATAAAACTGGTCCTACCTTACAGAGTCATTGTAAAGACTGAATGAGACAGTTAATGTGAAACGCTTAGGAAATAAGATTGCCAAATAAGGTTACCTATTACTTCTATTACTACTGTGTTATCTTCTGGCTTTTATTGCTGCTGGTGAAAGTCTAATGATGTCTAATTTGCTCTTTTGTGCATAACTGACTTTCTTCCCTGGTTACCTTCAGGATCTTTGTTTTTGGCATTTTTGCAGTTCCATTTATCCTACTTAGATCCCATCAGGCTCCTGAATCTAAGGATTTGTTTCCTTTCATGAGATTAGAAAGTTCTCAGCCATTATTTCTTTAAATATTGCCTGTATTTCTTTCAAGCTCAACCTTGCACATAGAAGCGTCTTCGTTGTATGTTATCCAGTATATCTAGGTTTTTCTTTTTAATAGAAGGAGGATTTTCAATGGGCGCGTATCACATCATTGACAGAATGAGAAGTCCTGACCTGTGTACTTTTTAAGTTTTTTAAGTTTAACACTTAAAGACTCGTTGGATTTTTCTGACTGTCCCCTCAGCCCCCCGAGGTCTGCTTCCCTTTATATGTTGTTCTGCTCTTTGCAACCGGAGGGCCCTCTGGGTAGACCACAGACCGAGTGGCTCTGCTAGCCGTCCTCCTCCTGTGAGCGCCTTCCTCACGGACGGCCTTACATTCTTGGTGTCCTGACCTCCTCCCAGGTGCCGGCCACAGAGTGTCCTTCCATTTGGGTGCATACGTCCCCTCCATCCCTGAACTTTATTTCTAAAGGCTGAGCTCGGAGGCCTTCCTGTGCGGCCTCCATCTGCCCCCGATGCCTCTCCATATTGTTTGGCAGTCCTGAATCATCACTTTTTTCCTTCCAAACCTTCTATTCCTGATGGGTAAATATCCCTTTTAGGAGTCTATAGTTGGATCCCTGAATTTTAAGATGTTTTTTAAAATAAAGAAAACAGAAAAATCCAGAAAGTAGGGAAAGCTGTGTATAAACAAGAGACTAAATCAAGGGGGTGCCAAGACAATCGTTTTAAAAGTTTGTGGCCAGTGAAAAAGAACACGGTCCAAATGTCTGACACACCCCACCCAGGCATTCATCTTCATAAACCGACTGTGGGGGTGGCGTTGGGATTAAGGGACGGGGGAGGACACGGTGCTCAGGCCGAGGAAGGCGGTGTGGAGGGAACCAGGAAAGCAGAAGGTGGCAGAATGTCGGATCCCGGCTCATCCCCGGAGTCTCCTTCAGAAAGCAGTGTTGTAAGAGGCAAAGGGGTGTTTTGATTAAGACCCTGTGGGGCTCCGGGACAAATTTTTCCTCGTTCCTGTGTGTACCCACAGACACACCCCAAGAGGCCAGCAGAGCAGCTGCCCTGCCCTGCCCTGCCCTTACGATCTTCTAAAATTGCAAACTTTCCCAAAGGTGGATTCACAATTTACTTTGCAGGTATCTTCTGAACCTGTTTTTCTTTCATGCCTCTGACGTATTTTGTCTCTGATAACAAAGTTTTGAGATTTACAACTAACTGCAAAATTTTTATTTACTCGATGGATTATTGAAGCACACCGATTCCTAAATTCCTTAAGTAGCCACGGCAGGAGGGGGAGAGGGGTCTCTGTGTCCTGTCTGGCCGTCAGACAGCTTTGTGACAACACCTTTTGAAAGCCTGTAACCAACCTGCTCAATAGGGAGCTGCTACTTTATCAAAGAAAGCGTTCTGAATGCTTGGTTTGGTATTAATATTTATAATAATGTTTCAGAATTGCTTCTCCACATTTTAAAAATCCATTTCTGTCCCTTTTAAGTCGCCATAATTTACTCTAAGCTAGCAACCTGCTGGAGTACTTCGGGCACAAGAATGCCTTATTGTCTTCTGTGCATTGTTCCTGTAACGTTGCGTAAGTCATTAATCTTGCTTTTTCTCCAAGAAAAAGACCTTTTTCTAAAATATAATTTCTCAAGCAGCATAGTTTATGACTCTCTTTTTTCTGCCAGTGCAAAAAAAAAAAAAAAGTGCTGTTATGATTTGTGCCAACTTCCCAAGTGAATTAAATCAATGCACACGATGTATGTGTTGCTACTTGCCTGAGTATGAGGGGAACCCACTTGTCCTCATGCAACAGAGCGGTGGGACTGTGCAAACACCAAGAAGCCTGGCTCAGAGCATGGGACAGTCGTTTCGTAATCCACTGACTGGGTCCAGAATAGTTCAGAATTCAATTTCCTGTAGTCTCAGCTCAAGGCTCTCTCTGTTACTGGTGGGTGCTCTCAGCCACCCGCACACAGGCCAGCCATGCGCCCAACGACCAGTGTCTACTTGTTTCCATTCATTCCAAAGGAGAGTTCTCGCCTTTCACTGATAATTAAAATAAACCGGGCCGAGATGCCCCATCAAGATGGCAGAGCAGGTAGATGCTGTGCTCACCTCCTCTCATGACCACATCAAAATGACATCTAAACTACAGAACATCCATCACTGAGAACTAGCTGAACAGCAGCCCTACCACTAGGGACACACAGAAGAAGCCACCCCACAGCTTGCAGGAGGGGCAGACCATTAAAAATCAGGAGGGATCTCTCAGCTGCAGAGGTCTCCCCAGAAAATGAGGAGTCCCCGCCCACACCAGGCAACAAAGACACTAATGTTAAGTGTTCAGTTAATAAATAATGTGTCAATATGAGCACACCCATTGTAACGTGTGCCACACCAATGCCAGACGTGAATACCAGGGCAAACTGTGGGGGAGGAGGGGAGGGAGCGTGTACGAACTCTGCACCTTCTGCTCAACTTTTGTGAACCTAAAATGCTCTAAAAAATAACCATCTGAAAACTGCTAGGTTGACTTTTGGAACCTTGAAGATGTAGGTGAAGTAGAAGGGTCAGAACTTCGTGGCAGATGGGGGAAGAAGAAGTCGGGAGGTTGTGAGAATAGGCGCATTCAAGCACATTTACGTCTGGGCCAAGACCCGCAGCAGCCGGCTGTGTCCAGAAGGCCCAGAGCACGCCGCGTGCCCTGGGGAGCGGGGCAAAGCACTGTCCCAAAGGTCAGGGGTGGCTGTCGCCACAGGCCAGAGTTGGCAGTAGAAGAAACTCGGCTTTTGGTAGCAGTGGCATAACAGAGTCCCAAAGTAAGAGAGGTCACTCGGCCGCACTTAACCCTGTGAGTCCATCCAATTGCTCCGGGTGGCCGCCGTGGGGGCCTGACCCCAAAGGGCTGCGGAGAGGTTATCAGAGCTGGCATGCCCCAGGGTGAGGGAGATGGGCACCCACCGGAGCATCGCTCAGCCTACACGACAACCGAAGACGAGGACGGCTGGGCAGGGGACGGCGGGCAGCCATCCAACAAGTCCCAACCCCCATCCAGTTTGTGCAGCTGAGCCAGTTCTCAGACCCAGAAGCCATCAACCAGAAGAGAGGCAGAGGCCCCACGAGGAGGGCCCCCCAACACCAAGGCAAGAGCGAAATACAAGTCCTTCCCCAGAGCGGCCTGTGGTTACCCACTCGAGTAAGCATGCACTGGAGAAACAGAAATGCCCCCAACATTTCACGGCCACTGGACAGTATTCGCGGGAGCAAAGAGGTGGGGAGACGCCTGGGGAGCAAATGGGGTCAACAGAAGTTGGTTGGTTGGTTTTGCGATGAGAGAACTTGTTAAAACATCGGTGTGCTTAGGAACCAATAAGAAGATAAAGAGAGGAAGGGGGGACTTTGGCCGGTGCCAGGGGACGGGTCATTCGGGTACAGCCGGAGCTCAGCCAGCCCCGCGCACAGCAGCGGCGGGAGACGCGGAGCTCGCGGCCGCAGGAGCCGGCGGGGCAGGCGCGCTGGCGGCTTGGGGACGTCCGTGAGGAAGGAAGGAGCCACCGGCTGAGAGCGGGGACGGCGGGGAGGTCGGGGCGCGGCGGGGTTGTCTCGGCCACAGGGCTTTCCAGCCTTTTCCCACGTGGGCGCCCCTTTTAAAGCCATTTCTGTGAATCGTACCCCGGGTTTAAAACAGTTGTTCTTAAATACTGAGACGCGCTCTGTGCCTGTCGTCATGCGAAAGAGGGGACATGAGGTCCTCAGTCAGGAAGAAAACTGCTACAGCGAGCGTGCAGGCCGGGTCTAATTTCACAGTATTCGTGACAGTTAAATGTGATGATCAAGTACTTAAACCATTAAATTTAAAAACTACTTGAAATGAATCACGCACTTACTTCTACTCATAACTAAACTAACCAGTCCGGCTACGGACGTATTTATGTGTTTGGGGAAGTTCTAGAAACGTCGCAAATGGGTTGTTCTGAAACTGTGGGAAGTGATTTCTAGAAGAGCGGTTTGGGGGGTTCCTAGCTGCGCCCCCACCCATCTGCATTCACTTATGGGATCTCATCTGAAGTGTCTCCACTAACGGTGATTCAAACTTAGCATTTATTGTTCCAGAACTAACGTTTTGCTTTTTTTTTTTTTTTTACTTTGCTTGTTTGTTCGCCATGACTGATTATTTTTCGCATACCCGCCGATCGGCCCAGCACGTCCCCGGGGGTACGCGTGCCACCGCTTGGGAGCGATGAGGAGGCACGTGGACCGGGAGAACACGGCCCTGCGGGACCGCTGAGGGCATTCATTGCCCATCGGACGCTGTGGTCCCGAGTGTGACACTCTCAGCGTGCCTGTGTTCTCCTCCAGCTCCGCCCGGTCGGCCAGGCGCAGGCCAAGACTGTGGGGAGAACTGGGGTGACCCACTCCAGCAGGCACAGTAGAGCCTGAGAAGGCAGGGGGCTGAGCATGTGACGGGAACGTCTGACAGGGACACTGAGTGTCAGCGACAGAGAGAGGAAAGGCACAGGGAGGCGGGGACGGGACAGGGGACCGCAGG
>PVJL010010084.1:0-52253 GCA_004026885.1 Lyroderma lyra | reverse complement strand
GTTTATGTTCAGATGATTCTGTCCTCACATATGAACAATTTGATTTAAGGACATTGTGATAGCTTTATAATGTATCAACTTGTCTAAGCTGAACTACAGTTTTCAGAATGTCCTTTCTTTTACTCATATGTTTCCAGTTAGGGTGGGTCACAGGGAAATGTGCAAATAGATCTATGGTTGCTCTATCTTTCTATTAATCCTCCTTCAACTTCTCTGACTCCTAAGTCAAATGTGTATTAACTCTGTTATAAAGTTGCCCTGGCTTCTGCATATAGTTTCCTCAACAAGGTCAGAAGCAACAATCCTGAAATAGAAGCAATGAGAATAGATATGGGGAAAAGATCTGAGAGATGGAGGGAGAACCCCAGAATTCACTTATTCCAAAAGCCAGCAGCCCTCCTTCTCCAGGTTATGAGAGCTAGTGCAGTCCTTGCAAGGCTTAAGCTAACGCCCCGGAATCTGTCACTTAAAGCTGAAAAGGTCCCTCCTATTACAATAGTTAGATGAACCCAGTAACTAAAATAGAATTCACGACCTTGGGTCCAGGAAAGCAGGTCATCTTTGGAACAATAAAATACATTTTCTGATTATTTATGAAAACAAACAAAAATGAATAGATATGGGTATCAATACAACCTCATGAGGTTCTAACTCATGCGCGTGGATTCAAACCTGTATGTATCTTCAGTAATGAGGTCCATTTCTGCTCTCTCTTTCAGTACTAATCAGGGAATGCGGGCTGTTATTTTCAAGGTAATCAGTAATCTGGGAAGCACAATATAAGAGGTTAAGTTAAAATGGCCCAAATCTCACTGTTCTTCCCTAAATTCAGCTGTTGTTTTTGGTTTGTTTTTGTTTTCTGTTTAAGTGTCCCCATGATTTTTGCAAGCTTCTGGTTAATTTCCAGAGTTCTGAAAAATGTTGATTTCTAACATATTTTTCCCCAGCTTGTTTATTGCTTTATTGAGAGAATACGTTAGCTTGGAGTGTCATAACAAAATACCATAGACTGGGTAGCTTAAAAAACAGATATTTATTTTCTCACAGTTCTGAAAGCTGAAAGCCTAAGATCAGGGCACCAACGTGGTCAATTTGTGGTGTGGTCCCCCTCTTGCTTGTAGGTGATCACCTTACCACTGTGTGCCCTAATTATTTCTTCTTTGTGCAGAGAGAGAGAGAGAGAGAGAGAGAGAGAGAGAGAGAGAGAGAGAGAGAGGAGGTTCTCTTGTCTCTTCTTACACTAAGATTAATCCTAGAGGAATATGCTGTACTTGGCACTTCAAATCTCACCACTCCTTTAACTCTGCAATTTTGAGAACTATATTCTTGTGTTCCTAGTTCTGATTCAACCATGCAGATCTCACAGAGGACCTTTTCAAATTACCAAAAACTCAAGAACTTAGGGGAGAAGTAAGACTTCTCCCCTACAAAATTTACACCAACTCTATTCCTTAGAACCACTGGGTGTCCCCTTTAGTTTATTTTCTATTTTCTAAACCCAAAACATTAACTAACTTAAAATGCCAATTCAAATCCCACCTTCACCAACATTTTTTTGAGGTGTTAGGTTCACATCAATCTTTTACTTCTCTGACATTTTGGATTAAGATTTAACAGTTCACCCTCTTAAAGTCTCATGGGGATACCTATACATTGTCTTGGATTGATTTTGCACTGAGGTAGACAAGTACATCATCACTAAATGTTCTTCTTTCCCCTATACTTTATACTGGGTTATATATGTAGTCATTACAGAAATACAAATTAAGACTCCAGTAAGATAGCACTACATGCAAACAAGAATGGGTAAAATTCAAAACTGACACATTACTATTATATAGTAGCAATTATGTTTTCTGTAAAATTACTAGTATTAATATAGATACACACTTATTATTTTTCAGGTATTTATTTTTTCATCCCTTTATACCGAAACTTGGTTTTATCATTCAGTTTTAGGCATACGCCGGGGTGCCAAAAAATGTATACACATTTTAAGAGATGTTATTTATGTGTTACTTTTGGAAGTTGAATTAAATTACAGTAGCAATGTGTAGTATGATGTCCACTCAAAAGATGGCATTAATCAAATGAATGCTAGTGTCACCATGTGACAGGCAGGACAATCAAAGAAAATGGCAGAAGCACGGTTGTCATTCAAGGAGCGAAAACCATTTTAAAGTGGTATTTGCAATTCAAGAACGTCGTTTGGGTTTCATCCACATTCTCCTGACTTAACAACCCTTGACTTCTACTTATGGGGGACCTTAAAGGATGTGGTGTAGTGTAGAAAACTGGCTACACTGACAGTTAAGAAGTTGAAACAGCATGCACAGTAATGCAAGTGGACTCTTTGGTCAATGTTGCTCAAGCAGTAGTTCTCTGTAATCAGAAGTGTCTGGATGCTGATGGTAACCACTTTGAGCACCTTTTGTAATTACAGAAGTCAGATGTGACTTGTATTCATCTTTTGTTATCAGTATACAATATTAAATATTGCAATTTTAATACAGTTTTTCCCTTTCTTAAAATGTGTATACATTTTTTGTCACCCTCTGTATATTAGTCAGTGTCCTCCAGAGAAACAGAACCAATAGAATATATGCATATATAGATAGATACAGATATATAGATGTAAATATATACATGAGAAAATTTATTATAGAAATTAACTCATGGTTTTGGAGAACAAGAAATCTCATGATCTGCCATCTTCAAGTTAGAGAACCAGGAAAGCTCTTGGTATAATTCAGTGCAAGTCCAAAGGCCTGAGGGCCAGGGGAACCAACAGTGTAACTCCCAATTCAAGTCTAATTGTCTGAGAACAAGGAGCTCTGATGTCCAAGAGCAGAAAAATATGGACATCCCAACTCAAGAAGAGAGAAAATTTGCCCTTTCTGCACCTTGTTGTACTGTTTGGGTCCCTAGTGAATTGGCTAATGCTTGCCCACATTGGTGAGAGCCATCTGCTGTATGCTGTCTACGGATTCAAATGCTACTCTCTTCCAGAAACATGGTCACAGAAACAGCCAGAAATAACATTTTACCAGTTATCTGGGCATCCCTTAACCCAGTCAAGTTGATGCATAAAATTAACCATCACAGCATATGTCCTGAAATGTCCAAACATCTTCTATTTTGTAATTTCATCCAATTTGAGTCTCAGTTTTAAAATCAGAGATTTTAGTCCATTTATATACCTGATTATGGGTACATTGTGATTATTTCAAAAAAATATTTAGATTTCATGATATGTTTGTTTCTTAGCTTACCACTTTTTCTACCTATAGATATTCCCCTCACTTGAGATCTTAATTATGGTACAATTAAATTTGGCTTAGATAATTTCTCATGTAAATTTGCAAGGAAGAGATGTGTAATACATACATTCAAAGACTACAAAATATCTATGAAAATTCCTATTATGCTCTCACACATTGTTCAATATTTGGCTTTGCACAAAAGTACAGGCCCATGGTACAAAATGCTTTTTCCTCAGAGTTTTATATAATTGGTTCTACTGTCCTCAAGTGTCCTGTAGTTCAAATGAACAGTCAGGTATCCATGATTGTAGAAAACCTGTGAAGGAATCAGCAAGTTGTTACTGATGTTCACTCAAAAAATAACCTTAATCAAAGACTTCTGCCTGCCCAGTATTAGCAGCAAGCACAGGATGAAGTAGGAAGGCATATAAATGCAATCCTAATTGAACTTAGGTATGGTAAAAGAGTACACATCAGAGGCCATGGTGGTACACTTTCTAGACAGAAGAAAATTGGAGAAAAAAAAGAACCTCTTTGAATGTAACATTCGTAGAGTTAAATTCTAGAGCAAAAACCAGTATCAACAATCATTTTTGTGTAAATTATATGTGTCATTCAAGAAGCTTTGAGTGAATGAAGAGATATATAGAGACAGCAAAGATAGTGGCTTAAATATCATGAAAGTGACAAAATTTGAGGGCTGCCTCCTATAAACTTGGAGTATACCATTTAGATAAGGGACTGGAATCTTTCCCAAGACAGATATAGTTCTAATTCTACATTGGGATATTTAGAATACATTTGTTAAAGAAAAAGTTAAATGATATGTTTTGTAAGTAGAGTATTAATTCAGATGTCATGGCTATGATTCATTCCTTTGATAATTGTAGTCCAAGTAAAGGAAGCCTGATACTTCTGCAATTGCTTGACTTAGATAGAAACAAACGCAAACTCTGTGACAAGACACAAACTCTGGCCCCTCTTAAAGCAGAAAACCCTTGATTCAAAGGCTTTGGTCATGAGCATGTACTTGGACATCACCAAATTATGACCCATTTGGAATTTGCCTGATCCTTTTTCAAACAGAAGGAGAAACCCATGAGCAGTGGCAAGAAGGGGATAAAATGAGTCTGCATTGGTGGGATCACAGCCCTCCTCTGGCTTTTACACTGTTATTTCTGTTCTTTTTTGTTAGCATGTGACTCTTACATGGCAATGGCTTATTATTTGAATGGTATGCTACCCCTCCTTGTACCCAGTAGCATCCCTGACAGGAAGCAGAGCCTAAATGTAAACCTCTACAGGGGCAAACATACTTTTGTCCTACCTTTCTTGCCCTTGTCCTGATTTTCTTTCTGACTGCTATGCCCTGTTGGGACTAGCCATCCTTCACAATGAGAGTGATAAAGTCAACAGGGTAGGTCTTTGTTGAACTTATGGATCTAAGTTATTTGGTGCCATTTTAATTGATGTCTGAGGCTTAACTCAAATTTAAATAGCAGTAGGACCAATCTCCACTTATTGAAGTTTAACTCTTTTGGAGAAAGTTCTTAATACAAAAGAATTTCAATATCCCTAGCTATATCTATGCTCATTATATTCCTTAGGAATATTGCTGGTGAAATAAATGAATAGTAAATAATAAGGTGCAAGAATCCAGATCCTGTAACCCTGCCCAAATATCACCATTTTTTATTCCCAATATTTAGAATAAAAAGAAATGTTTAGAAAGAAAGACTAAAATTTAGATATCTATGACTCATGCAGTAGGAAAGGCCTCTAGAACTAAATATCAAACTTCAAGCAAAATGAGAAAAGTTTCAGTAAGTGGATATTCTTTTTGAAGTTTTATTCACAGGCTTGGAAGGGCAAAGTATGAAACTTCGGTGTGGTTTCCATTCCTTCTCACTATATAATTCCCAGATCTTTAAAAGGACTACATTTATTTATTAGTCTTAGACAGGTACAATGACTGAGTAATTAATTAGAGTTTGGCACAAACCCATTCAAGAAGTATAAAGTAAGTCTGCATTGTTTGCTCTAGCTCTTATGCTACTTCACCCACTCTTTCTTTTTGCTTATATGTGACTCTTACATGGGCATTGCTCATGATTTGGGTAGCATGCTACTCCTCCCTGTATATGTGCCTTCATTACCATATTATACATTATATTCCTTGGGAATATTGTTGGTGAAATAAATGAATAGTAAATAATAAGGTGCAAGGAACAGTTCCTTGGAGATGTCAAAGAGAACCTTCCTTGTGGATCTGCAGCAAACTTTCACTAACTGGTCAACAGCTAGGAGTGGTTGGGCTGAGGTCTTCCTCTGGTGCCACTGAGTCCTTAATGTAAATGGTAAAGCCTTATTCTCACACTTAGGTGTGCTTTTATCAGTAAACAGGGATTTGGGGATTTTGTGAAATAAGCACACAGCAAGGCACGAGGTAAATTATAAAGTGTCATCATTCTGGTTGCTGATATAAAAAAAAATATGTAAATAGCCCAAACTACCATTTTTTCCCCTACAGCTTATTTGACTCTATAACAGAACTTTCAGATTGTGGGGTAAACACACAAGGGATTCCGGTAGAGAGCTAGGAGATAAAATTGTCAGAGCTTTCACTTACTTGTCTCACTCACCTTTTAGGGTACAAAGTAGAGAAAAAATGAGTGTGGTGAAAAATAACATCAGTACAATAAGGATCACTCTGAAATCATCCATCCACATACTGTACATTAAGGATAGATCACCTAAAAGAGAGACTGGAAAAGGGAGAAAATGTTTAAAAAAACAATCTATTTTTTAAACAAAACAAAATAGAGAGTGGAAAAGAAGCACAAGTAAAGAAAACAGATGTTTAGAGCCCACTTAACAAGGGGAAAAGGCAACATGGGCAAAGGAAAATCTGTCTTCTAACACTAATTTACTTGTTTTTCTGGCCCTAGTTTTAGATATTTCAATTATGAGATAGAATCTTATAAAACACCTATACATATTATATTTTAAAATTTTAAAGAGACAAGCTAGAAAATATCATCAGGACAGAAAATGATAAAAAGTAACATGAGACATAACACATTTGAAAATTTTGTAAATAGAACTTACGATATGGAAACATAATACCTTAAATAAGAATTCAAAGAATGGGTTTTATAGCGGATGGGTCATATATCAGGAGATAATTAGTAAACGGGACAATACATTGCAAGACACAAACGTGGAGAGAAAAATTGAAAACAATTAAGAAACAGTAAGAGACACACAGGATGGAGTAGAAAGTTCTGATTGATAGTTGTAAATTTGTAAAAGGAGAAGAGTTAAAGAATGAAAAAAGGAAGTATTTGAAACAATGGTAGTTGAAAATATTTGAGATGTGGTAAAAAAGAACACCCCACTAATTTCGAAAATCAGAGAGCCCAACAAATCCTATTATGAAAAATAAAAAGAATTCCACACTGAGGTGCATGCATACACACATGCACAAAGACAAATAAGAACTCTTATCAATCAGAGAAAAAAAGTTCAGTCAAGAGTTGCAATCAGACTGACAGCAGATTTCTCAATAGAATGGCAACAGTGGAAGCCAACATGATGAAATAACATATTTAGTACACTGGAAAAAAATAACTTCCTACTTAAAATTCTGCAGCCATTGAAATAAAGGTGATGCAAAGGGCACCAAACCACTAGCATTTGTAAAGTCTGACATGCAAGAAAGAATAAAGATAAAAAACATTATAACTATATGGATAAATATAAATATGTGATGCTGTGTAAAGCAATAATTGCAATAGCCTCCCATGAGGCTTAAATAACATAGAATTAAAATTCCCAGTAACCATAGTATGTAACTCAATGGGAATAAATGTTATCAAACTATTCCAAGTTTTTTTGTTATCTGCTGAGAGGGTTTAAGATAGTAATTCACTTCAGACTTAGTAAGTCAAGTATACATGTTATAATTTCTAGGGAACCACTAAAATAAAAAAATATTGTAGAAATTGCATGTCAATTATGAGTGAAAATAGATGGCATGATTAAAATTATGAAAAGGAAAATAAAACTATAAAAAATACTCAATAAAATGAAAATGAAAGAAGAATGGAAATACGTAGATAGAACAGGAAGGTCAAGTAGGCACATAATAATGTTAGAGATTTGAAACATCAGTAAGCAAAAAATATAAATAATCCATTTAAATGACAGTTACTGTCAGGTAGGGTAGATTAAAAAATTAAAATCTAGGAACCACCAAAAATGGCAGCATGAGAAGGACCTCTAAAAAACTCCTCTGGAGATTACAACTAATAAAACACCTATACCTCAACCAAGGACCCTCTACACAATGCACAATCACAGCTAAGAAACTCACTCATCGCATTATGGTACCTGCGGGACTGACTCAAGGCTTAGGGCAGAATCTGCACAGGGACAACATGAGAACAGAAAGGCACAGTCATGCCAAAACTCCAGGCATGACCTCTGAAGCCACAGGAAGAAAACAAAGACATGAATACCCCTCCACCACAGACCTGTGCCTACACAATATCAGCAGCAAACACCAAGGGAACTACAGCAGCAAGGGTCCAGAGAGGCTGCCAAAATGAGAAACCAGAGAAAGGGAGCTCAAAATAAAGACATGGGGACAGATGACCCATCAGAAACAGAATTCAAAGCAACGATTATAAAAATGCTTAAGGAACTGAATGATAATTTAAACCAAGAGATAGTAAGCATTAAAGAAGACTTAAAAATCATTATAAAGGACAAGACAGAGATAATAACTACCTTAACTGAAATAAAGAATGGAATAAAAGTCACCAAACTAAATAAAATAGAAGTGCAAAGCAATAATTTGCAGGAAAAGATAGCAGAAAACACCCATTTAGAACAGATAGATATGAGAATCCAGAAAAATGAGAATAGTATGAGATTCCTCTGGGATGATATTAAACAAACAAACAAAAAACTTCAAATAATAGATGTACCAGAAGGGACAGGGGAAAAGAAAGGGATAAATAAATTATTTGAAGAAATAATGACTGAAAATTTTCTAACCTGGTGAAAAAAATAGACATACAAGTCCAAGAAACACAGAGAATCCCAAACAAGATGATCCTAAACAGAAACACACCAAGACACCTCATAATTAAAATGGCAAAAGTTAAAGAAAAAGAGAAAAATTTAAAAACAGCAAGAGAAATGCAAGTAGTAACTTATAAAGAAACACCCATTAGACTCTCAGCTGATTTCTCACCAGAAACTTTACAGGCCAGAAGGAACTGGCAGAAAATATTCAACGTAATGAAAACCAAGCATCTACAACCAAGAATAATGTATCCAGCAAGGTTAGCATTCAAAATTAAAGGACAGAGAAAGAGCTTCTCTGATAAGAAAAAGCTAAAGGAATTTATCACCACCAAGCCAGTACTACAAAGAATGTTAGAGGGACTTCTTTAAGATGAGAGGAGGGATGGGAGACTGGGTAAAATAAGGGAAAGGGATGGAAAAATTTTGATTGTTAACATAAAGCAACAAAGAAACAAATCTCATGGACACAATTAATAATTTAGTAGTTACCTGAGGGTAAGGGGGTGAGGTGGAAGAGAAGGGACAGGGACACAAATACATGGTGATGGAAAGAGAACTGACTCTGGGTAATGAACACATAATACAGCACATAGAAGATGTAATGCAGAATTGTACAGCTGGGACCTATGTAATTTTTACTAATCAATGTTGCCCCAATAAATTTAACAGCAAAAAATCTAATTATATGCTTTTTGTAAGAGAAATATAAAAGCATATGATGCAGAAAAGTTTAAATATAAAATATTTTATAAAATTTAATGAAAGGTTAGAAAAAGATATACCATGCAAATACAAGTCATAAAATTACTGGTGTAACCATACTACTAGTGAACAAAATAGATGCTGAGGCAAAGCATTACTAGCTACACTGCAATGATTAATGTTTCCTTTCAGTAGTAAAGTTCTCAAGTTTAAATGAGTATGCACTTACTATGACTTCAACATGTAAAGAAAAAAATTGACAAAACTAGATCATTTACATTTAATGTAATTACTGATATCTTTGGATTTAAGTCTACCATTTTATTATTTATTTTCTCTACTTCTTCTTCCTCTATTTCTCCTGCTCTCCATTTTAGGGTCCTTGGAATTTCTTTATTTTTACATTTTAATTTCTCTTTTGTGTTTTTACTTGACTAGTTTGTATGCCTTTGGTTGGCTGGCTTAAGTTGTTGTACCAGGTATTAAATATACTGAGCTTTTTATAACCTACTTATTAAAGAATCACATTTTACCATAAAAATAGGTCTTTTTACTGTCCCTATTTATGTTATTGTTGTCATATATGTTATATTGATGTATTATAGAAAGGTGCACTTGAAATCTATATAATTTTACTAACCAGTGTCACCTCACCAAATTTAATAAAAATTAATTTTATAAAATGAGAATAAGAAAAACAAAAAGAATCTAATCAGACAATATTATGATTTTTGCTTTCTGCCATTAAACATATTTTAAAGTTTTTAGTTTTTATTTTTTTTGTTTTTTTACTTAAACCCACTGCTACGGTCTGAATATTTGTGTCCCTCTTAAAACTCATATGTTGAAATTTTGATGTGATAGTATTAGGAAGTTCAGTCTTTGAGAGATGATTTGATCATAAAGTTGGAGCCCTCATTAATGGGATTAGTACTTTATAAAGGAGACCACACAGAAGTTTCTTGCCCGCTTCTGCCATGCGAGGACACAGTAGGGAGGTACTAGCTATAAACGAGGAATAGAGCCCTCACCAGAATGTGACAATCCTGGCACCTTGATCTTGGACTTCCCAGCCTCCAGAACTATAAGAAATAAATTTCTGTTGTTTATAAGCTACCCAATCTGTACCTTTTGTTATAGCACCGCGAATGGACTAAGATATCCACTTTGCCGTATACTTCCTATGTCTGTACCTGTGTCCAGAGCCAAGTAGTGGGACAATATAAGGAAAAATAGCCAACTGGAGTAGATTTATTCAGATATTTAACAGTTCTCTTACTCTTCCTTAATTCTTAATGTCTATTTTCTTCTGGTATTATTTTCCTGTCTGAAGAATTTTCTTTAGCAATGCTTCTCAGTAGCTCAAAAATAACTTGGAAATAATGGTTGTAGATTGTTAAAGATTGGTGATAGATTAGATAGATAGATAGATAGACAGACAGACAGATAGATAGATAGATAGATATTGCAGCACATATAATGTTGTCAGAGAGTGGTTTAAAGTATTCAGACCTTCCATACTGTTGGAAAAGAATTCCATCTTATACATTCTTACACATTCTTACTACTTTCTAGTTGACTCTGATGGGGCTGTTCTTTGGGCTCATTGATTAGTTAAGATTTGAGGCCTGGGTTTGTAATGAGCTTAGTTTGGGGCAATTCAAAAATACATACTAGATTCGAAAAAGCCCTAGCAAATAATAAAGTGAACCTTTTGCTTACTTAGTCATTGTCCTGTATAAATACATCCCAGTGACTGTAAACAAATAAAATTTATTGCTGCATTCTCAGATACTATCATAATAAGGCATATGATGTAGTATAATCACACTTGCAAATAACATCTAAATATATAGTCAAGAGGGTTAAATGATAGCTTGCAATAGTCCTGAAACTGACTAGAAAATAAAATAAGTAAAATTGTGTGTTTGGATTATTTTATTAATTTTTCAAAGAAGATCTCTAACTCAAAAATGTTTTTGAATTGTGGCTTTAGAGACAACCTATAGGTGACATCAATAATCGTGTTTTGTAAATAAGTGTCTGGAATTGATAATTTTTTATGAAATTTTTGTGAGACCTGAAGGAATATGTATTTTCCCTTGGTTCACAAGCAACAGTCACCATGAGTGATGGCAGAAACACAGCCATCAATTAGTACAACCTAAAACTCTGGGCCTCTAAAAGTTCCAGGAACAGATTTGGAAACCCCTGAGATGTCATTTACACTGACTCCTACTCCTGTGGCTACTACAAAGGTCATCCAACTTTATCTAAATGTCTTCCAGTAAAGAGGGCACCAGTCAGAGAAGAGATGACCTGAAAAACTTCATTTTAAGTTCCATTTACCTCTATTCCAGAGCATCTGGTAGATAGAAAAGAAAATGACCAGCATCAGGAGATGTGAATACTCACTACAGGGAATGACCCATTTATTCTGTGTAACTGAAAAAAAAAGTCAAAGAGAAAGAGAATTAGTAAGGTAGGACTTTAGGGATATTTTGGAATAACAATAAACATGCTAGATACAGAACTCTTTAGTTCTTATTGCCCTGTCTACTCAGAGCTATTCAACCTGTATCAGAGATCAGGCATCAAAGGCAAGATTTTGGGTGAAGATAAAGCCAGGGTCTAAAGTTTATAGGACCAACGAAATTGTAGTTTTTGAAAACTCTGAGTTATCTAAGAGAACAAATGACCTTGGAAGCCAAAAATTTTACAGATGAAAGATATTTAAGTTACTGTGCAAGGCTCTTCCCTGACATTCAGATATTCAATCTTGGCTTGAATACTTATTTTCTAGGGACCTCACAGCAGTGGGAGAAAGATCATTTCAAGACTTTGACAACCCTCTTTATTAAACCATGATTTCCTATATCAAGCTAGATTTTATTTCTAATTTTCATTTAGAGATCCAAGATGGCAGGGTAGATAAACCCAGTGCCTGCTTCCTTCCATGAACACATTAAAATTACAACCAAATTATAGAACAGTCAAGCTGGAGAACCACCTGAAATCCATCATAACAGAAATTTTAAGACTAAGGATATAAAGAAGACGCTGTATCCAGAGTGGTAGGAGAGGCAGAGATACAAAATGGGCTGACACCAAACCTCCCTATGGTGGCTGAGAATTGGGAGGGATAGCTTGGCTGCAGAGATTCCCCCGAGAGAAGTGCAGGACTCCAGTCCCACACCAGATTTCCAAGCCTGGAGTACTAGTGCCAGAAAGAAGAGCCACCACAAGGTCTCTCTGTGAAAAAGAAATGAGTATTCCAAGCAATAGGGTGGGAAAGAAGGCTGTGGGAAGCCCCCAAGTCCTCTTAAAGAGCCCATACACAGACTCACTCACTCACAGGCACTCACCCTGGGCTCTGGCAGAGAAAAAGTGACTCAGAGTGCATTGGAAAAACTGGGGTGTCTGGCTTCAGGACAAGAGCTGGAGGACAGTCACCATTTTCCCAGTATGGGGTTTTCCTATTCCTGTATGAACAGAGAGTGGGTGCCATATTTCCTGTATTAAGCTCTGTCCCAACACCCATGGCCAAATATGATTCTGAATTGGTCTGGTGAGCTCTGCTGGGACCCCTCCCACCCCAAACCCCCAACACCAGAGGTACTTCTCAGTGAGCAGTCAGCTCCTGCCCTCACTGCACCCTTTCTTAGAAAACTATTAAAGTTCACAGGCCCCATGTGGGTGGCAACTGGCCTTGGTGTGCTCTGTGACTTTTGCTGAGTAGCTCCAGGCTCAGCACTGGCACCAGTCCAGAATCTACAATAACCTGGTGACCACAACTTTCCCCACTGTAGTGACTTTCCCGAGATCCTGTTTCATCGAACTTGTATACCACATGAGGCTTTATCAGTGGTTGAACCTTAAGGGAGCAGGCAGGTGGCAGCAGGCCTCAGTATGCCCTGGCTTTTTGTGGAGCTACTCTAGGCCTGATGCTGGTGCCAGACATCCTCGGTTCACAGTGTGGCCTCTCCCACATGCCTCCACATTTAGCACAGGCAGCTAACAACTATGAATCACTTTGTAGCTCCCACCAGGTAGTTCCTGACCAGTCATAGGCAGTGAGTGACCTGGATCTACACGAGAGCCCCTCCCAAGAGGTCCCAGAACCAATATACTTGGAGGTTGGCTTCAGACCACAGCAGAGCACTGCCCAATTAGCCCCACATTTGGCATACAGAAAGGGTGGTCTCAACAGGCAACAATACCTATTGGGGCAAATCCCATCTGTAGGATAAGCCCCCTCCCCCACAGCAGCCTGTAAGCCATGGATGTGATCAAACCTGAGGGTTAATCCCATCCACTGACATGCCAGTAGCAATCAAGGCTGAACTATAATAGGAGGGCACACTCAACCCATGCAAAGAACACAACTGGAACACCCAGAACAGGTAATCAGGGAGACTGTGCTAGGACCCCACAGGGCACCTAATACATAAGGTGACCTGGCTAAGACTGGGAGACATAACAGATCTACCTAATACATAGAAACAAACACAGTGGCAGCCAAAATGAGGAAACAAAGAAATACATCCCAAATAAAAGAATAGGAGAAAACTCCAGAAAAAGAATTAAATGAAGTGGAGGCAAGCAACCTACCAAATACAAAGTTCAAACCAATGGTTATAAGGATGCTCAAGGAACTTAGTGAGAACTTCAAAAAAGAGATTGCAAGTATAAAAAAATGATATAGAAATTATAAAAAATAACCAGTCAAAGTGAAGAATACAATAACTGAAATGAAGAATGTATTAGAAGCAATCACAGCAGACTAGAGGAAGCAGAGGACTGAATCGTGATTTGGAAGATATGGTAGCAGAAAACATCCAAAATTAACAGCAAAAAGAAAAAAGAATCTAAACAAATGAAAATAGTTTAAAAGACCTCTGGGACAACATCAATCATAACATCATACAGATACTAGAAAAAGAGAGAAAGCAAGGGATTGAGAACATGTTTGAAGAAATAATGACTGAAAAATTTTCTAACATGGTGAAGAAAATAGACATACAAGTCCAGGGAGCACAGAGAGTGCCAAACAAAATGAACCCAAACAGGCCTACTCCAACACAAACACACCATCACCACACCCCACACACACACCCACACCCACACACACACACACACAATGGCAAAGGTTAAAGACAGAGAATACTAAAAGCAGTAGGGAAAGGCAACTAATAATGTATAAGGACACTCCCATAAGATTGTCAGCTGATTTCTTAACAAAAACTTTGCAGGTCAGAAGGGATTGGTACAAAATATTCAATATGAAAGGAAAGGATCCACAACCAAGGGTACTCTACCCAGCGAGGCTATCATTTAAAATTGAAGGACAGATAAAAAACTTCCCAGATAAAACAAACAAAACAAAACAAAATAAAAAGAGTTCATCACTACCAAACCAGTATTACAAGGAATGTTAGAGTGACTTCTTTAAGAGAAAACAAACAAACAAACAAACATGTGAATAATAAAATGGCAATAGCTACATATCTATCAACAATTACTTTCAATGTAAATGGATTAAATGCTCCAAAAGACATAGGAGGGCTGAATGGATAAGAAAACAAAACACATATGTTGCCTACAAGAGACTCATTTCAGGTTGAAAGACACACAAATGGAAAGTAAAGGGATAGAAAAGATAGTTCATAAAAATGGAAATTATGAAACTAAAAAAAGCTGGGGTAGTGATACTTACACCAAACAAAATAGATTTTAAAGCAAAGGCTGTCACAAGAGACAAAGAAGGACCCAGTAATCCCACTTCTGGCTATTTATCTGAAGAACAAAACACTACTTCCAGGAGACATGTGCATCCACATGTCCATTGGAGCACTGTTTACAATGACTAAGATGTGGATGCACCCTGGATGTCCATGGATGGATGAATGGATAAAGAGGAGGTGGTACATATATACAATGGAATATTGCTCAGCCGTGGAAGGGAATGGGTTCTGGCCATCTGTGGCAACATGAATAGACTTGGAGAGTATTGTGCTGAATGGAGTGTCAGACAGAGAAAGACAAATGCCATGTGATTTCATTTATATGTGAAATCTAAAGAACAAAACAAACAAAAAAACCAGAAACAAACTCATAGATACAAGAAACATTCTGATGATTGCTGGATGGGAGAGGGGGTTGGGGCTGTGGGTGAAAAGGGGGAAGGGATTTAGAAGTACAAATTGGTTGTTACAAAGTAATTAAAGGGATGTAAGGTACAGCGCAAGAATATAGTCAATAATATTGTAATTACTATGTATGGTGTCAGATGGGTACTAGATTTGTTGGGGTGGTAGATGAGAGGGTATTTGGGGACAGGTGAAAAGTGAAGGGATTAGGAAGTACACATTGGTAGTTACAAAACAGTCACGAGGATGTAAAGTAAAGCACAGGGAATATAGTCCATGATATGGTAATAACTATGTATAGTGCCACATGGGTGCTAGACTAGTCAAGAGATCACTTGTTAAATTACATAAATGTCTACTATGCAATACACCAGAAATTAATATAAAATAATATTGAATGTCAACTGTAACTGAAAAATATAAAAGGGGGGAGAATGTAAAGGGTAATAAGAGGGAATTTCTAGGTATAAAACACTTAAGTCATGGGTATGTAATATACAGCATAGGGAATATAGTCAATAATATTGTGATACCATAGTACAGTGTCAGATGGTTGCTGGACTTATCACGGTGATTACTTCTTTAGTATTTAAATATTGAATAGCTATGATTTACCCCTGAAACTAGTATAATGTTGTATGTTACCTATATTTTTAATAAAAATCTTAAAAAGATTCATTTACTGATTCAGAACATTCCTAGAGGAAACTGACAAGATTGTTGGGTAATTCTGAGACTTAAAATGCAAGAAAATTAACTATGAATACTTACTTGGCTTAGAGTACAGAAAATCCAGAAAGTAACATGGTTTTGGTTTTGGTTTGTTGTTGTTTGTTTTGTTTTGTTTGTTTAAATTATAGTTGATATACAATATTATATTCGCTTCAGGTATACAACATAGTGATTAGACATTTATATACATTATGTAGTGATCACCATGATAAGTCTAATTACCATCTGGCACCATGCATAGTTATTACAATATTATTGATTATATTCCCTAAGCTGTATTTTAAATTTCTGTGACTATTTTTATAATTGGTGGTTTGTACTTCTTACTCCCTTTCACCTTTCTCACCTGTTCCCCACCCCTCCCACCTGACAACCACCAGTTTGTTCTCGGCATCTATGAGTTTGTGTTTGTGTTTAGTTTGTTTGTTCATTTATTTTGTTTTTTAGAGTCCACATGAGTGGACCTACAGGATATTATGCTAAGTTAAATAAGTCAAACAGAGAAAGACAAATACTGTATGTTTGTTTGTTTTTTAAGTCACAAATTTCAGCAATTACCAACAAGAAATTTCCTAAAGGAAGAATTTTCTCACATTACACTAAAGAGAAGGTCTATGAGGGCAAAGACTTTTGACTCCCTCCCTCCCTTATTGTATCATCAATATCTAGAACAGTGTATCTCAGAGGTGCTCAATATACATTTGTTGGATAAATGAATAAACAATCAAGCTGTCTAATGAGTTAGTGACCTCCCCATCACAAGGATAAAAGAATGGTCTTGATTCCACACAATATAAAAAGGAACCTGATGTTCGGAGCAAAGTGTTTGGCATTGGAAACATCTAGGTTTCAATCCTCACTCTATATTTATGTTGTTTGAGCTTGAACAATTCACCTGAAAACTCTGGTCCTTAATTTTTTCATCTGAAAATGATGATAATAAATAGAACTTACCACATAAGATTGGATAAGTTAGTAAGATACTTACTGCAAATTATTTATCACATCTGTTGACACATGGCAAATACTCATTCAATGTTATAGAATGCATGGTCCGAAGTTCCCAAGGTCAAGTACTTAAGGTAGCATTTCAAATATATCTGATACCTATTCTTCCCTCTGTTCTCAGTTCCCTGAAATTAAGGCTTCATTTTGTACCTCTAATGGAGAAGAAAAATATGTATAGAGTCAGGTTAGTTTCATAGGAAGAGCAAAAGTGGAGTTGAGAAAAGATTTGGGAAGACCAAGAATCTGCTTATTGGTTCTTATACTTTTCTCTTTCTCAAGTTAGCAAAGTAAAATATTCTCAACAATTTGAGGGATAAGTCTAAAGATACATGCATGTGTGTGGAAGAGGACAGAATTACTATGAGTGAGATTCCAAGTTATGGAAATAAGTAATGATGACTCTGAAGGGATCAGGATGTCTTGGTGGTAACAGGTAGCAGCAGTGCCAGAACCCTGAAGAACCACATAGGGAGGAGGATGGCAGCTTAATCTGAGGCATGACTGAAGACATTGAGACCTTTGGCAAATATAGCAAGGGGTACATTGAGATGCAGGTTTACACAGTTTTATATGAACCTTCTTTAAGAACATGATATCAGGTTAAAAAAAAAAAAGACTTCAGAGCTCTTCACCTTCAGAGAACGAAATAACGTTGCTTCCGAGACACAGAAGAGTTAGTAAAACGGTGAAACCCATCAGGAAGCATACATTTGAATAAGCCATTGGTGCCCAACACTCAGATTTAAACAGGATATCTGAAAGAGAGCAGAAAGTCTTAATTAAGTAGGGCAGCAGGATCACAAGACTCCAGTGGGCATAAAGCGTTACTGTTAAGGAAGCAGGATCCACACTTACGGGCCCCATTATACTCCGTGCTATGTACTCTAGGCTCAGATGAGGCTACTGGCCAATAAAGCTGGACTAGGGGAAAGACCGGTATTTGGGAATTATTGGGCCAAGGGTGGAACAGGACTAAAGGGAAGAATAAATTTCTATTTATTTTCTTAAACTCCAGGGGACAAATCTATGAGATGAGTGAAATTATAGCACAGGGTCCTGAGCACCACAATATATGTGGGATTTGGGAAAACTAGTGGCTGTGGAACTGGATCAGAAGTACCATTGGTAAAATTTTAAGAAATTTGAAGAAAATGTAAGAGCTCTGAAATTCCAGAAACAAAACTAAAAGTTTTCTGACATTCAGTGTTTAAATTCCCTATATTAGGACCAATGTAACAGAAAATTTCTCCCAGGAGAAAACACCCAATATCTTGATCAAAATACTTAAGTTAAAAGAAAAATAACAAATTTTGAGTGGTGATAAAGTAACAAACTTCTTAGATTCTTCAAAATTCAGAAAAGAGGGAAAATGCAATGCCAACCCTATCACTTGGTACCAATAATTGGTAATGATTTGCCCTATCATTACCAATTATCACTGGTGACCTGGATATTGAGTTTAAAAAATCTTGTGTATGAGATATTGTGAAGGGAGATAAGCACTGTTTCCTAAGGAATGAAAAAGACGAACTTGAAGAGAGACAAACAGACAAACTAATAAACAAACCACAGAATCAGACAGGCAATACCGCCATGTAGTGTTATTTTCAATGCAGAACAAAATTAATATCTTAATGTATTAAATGAATGAATTGTTTGAAGTAAAGTAAGCTATCCCAGTAGATTAGCACCAAACCATTGGCATTTGACAGATACATGGATTTTAGGAATAACAACAACAACAACAACAACAAAATGTAAAAATAATAGCCCCAATGTCAAGATGTCTCCCTTCGTTCTCACCAGGACTGAATGTGCTGTTTCATTTTATGGAAGACTTCCATTCAAATTGAAAATCAATAAGAAAAGGGCATGGGATCCAAGATTCTACATTTATACTTCAGCTTCAATAGCATTGATTAGGTTGGCCAGTCCAAGAATCATGAGTGACTCACAATAGGAATCCAGGGTTGAAAGGGAAACCAGAAGTCTCCCATGAAGTCAAACAGAAGATTGAAACTGTGAGTTAACTAAGGGAGTTAATTTTGGATTACAAAGGAATCTAAGCACATAAAGTGGGATTTTGACAAACAAGAGAAAAGGACTTCCAAGATTTATCAACTTCCTAATTATTCTTCCATGACTGTGAGGAGGAAAAAGGACATTTTGTGATTCTCCGGTTCTAAGCCTTTGTGAACTTAATCTAGTTGAAGAGTTACCTTCTTCTGTTCAGAAGTTCTCTAACAATAAGGCTAAAATTGATCTGAGATCACATCTAAAGACCCTCATGTAGACAGTGATGATATCCCTCAGGAAATGTCCTCTCCTTCTCTTCAGCAATAGTCCCCTTGAGAAATGAAACCAAAATAATCCCATGTCCCTATGTTAAGTAATACCAGGACCAATCAACATCTGTCCTTGTGGTAAACAATTTTGGTGCTAGGTATACTTTCCTGTCCCTGTACTAAACAACTGAAAACAAATGACAATAACTTGGCTACTGGTTCCAGGAAATTCTTTCTCTTAGGAGAAAAGACTGTGGGTCAATTAAAATAGCTTACTCAATTAAACTTTTGATTGGCTCATTAAGACTGACTTCAAGACCTTCATCTTACTGTGCTCACCAATCCAAAGCTATTATATTATAAACTCTGCTAATTCTAGTTTCTCACCTTGCAAGAGCTACTTCAAAATCACCCACAGAAGCTCTAAAACTCTATAAATATTCTCCCCTAATTACCTATTTTAGAGTGCTATTAATACTCTGTCAAGGTGATGTTCTCTCTTACTGCAATAGGTCTAATAAACTTAGTTTTGTTTGATCAACAGGTTTTCCAGGTCTTCAAGGGGATGAATGGTCAACAATCCAAATGAACCTGAGTGTTTGAGTTGCTGCAAGGACTAGAGCCACAGAAACCATCTATTTCAATTGTGTACTGAGGGGGGAAGTCTTTTAGTATAAGAGTTGAGCTGTTCCCTAACTAAAATAGACCCTTTCACTCTCCTACCCCAGGTCTTTTCTATCCACTTTAATTTCTCTGGAGACTGCACCTCGTCATTGGCTAAAGCACAAAGGTCACAATTTTACAGTGTTGCCGTCTAACCTCTCTGATCACAACCACCCCTTGGCAGAAAAACATAGCCTTAAATAAATGGGTGGGGAGCTGGGATCTAATCCTGGATAGATCTCTTATTGGTTGTTGCTTCTGTAGTAACTGACTTCTCCACATGTCTATATCTTCATAAGGTATTATGACATAATAATACAGTCCACTTGTGACATCCATACTTTTTAAATCAATGTTTATTCTGCATATTGCCTTCCATTTTAAAAAACAGTCCCCTTAGCATCTGGTGTTTTCCTTGTTCCCAGCCACTTAATAAGATTTAAATATATAGTTTATAAAGCAATTAAACATTTATTATTTCATTTAATTTTATATTTAGTTTCTCACACTGTTGAAAACAAGAAGGTAAGCCACAAGTACTCACCTGGTAAGACAATGCTTGCCTTTTTCTTTTGATCAGTAACTAGGTTATGAAAACAGCAAGTGACAGGACCATGGGTGTTATTTTTTAGAAGAACAGTTGTCTTCAGGTGCAATAATCCAGCTCCATCTTGAGAGAAAATGTTTGATGAGGGTGGAATGACATCCCCTCTGCCATCTCTCCACTCCATTTGGGCTTGTGGAAACCACCCTCTTGAGCTGCACTCCACCATGAGTTCTGTGTCATAAAACTGAAAATTGATCTGTATATCCAAACCAAGAGCTGGAGGAGAAGAGAAACGTGATATTAATGGTTGGTGTGGACTCAAGACGTAAGAAGTAAAATGTTTCCTTTCCTTCTCTGTGGCTGATGTAATATGCCATAAGTTTAATGATGATGTCCATCAATTTGGGAATATATAAACCAATAGTCACAGGGGTAAAACACTACACTGCAGTTAAAAATAATGAATTGTATTTACTTAAATAAACATGAATTGATATAAAAAATAAAATACTAGTTATATAATCAGGTCAATAGAATATGTATAATGACGTAAAAATTTAAAAACGTATAAAATAATATCTACTTTTATGAATGACTGTACATATACCAAAACAGACAATATGGGTTTAATTATTACTTCTTAGAAAGGAGAAAAGTGAATAACACCACTGAGTACAAAAGTGACTTTAATTTAATCTGACTATGACAAATTGTTAACCAAGTATCTGGTTAAATACATATTATTCTATGTATTTTTCTATAAATTATACTATTTCATTATATTCAGAATTCATGAATTCTAAGCCATAAGAAACATGTAATAAATTTTAAAAATTTAAGAAAAAATTATAAGAAATGTATAATAAATTTTTTCAAATGCCCTGAGATATAGTTCTCATGGCCCAGAATTCATGAATTCTAGATCATGGGTCCAGAGTAGCATTATCAAGGAATGTGGAGTTGACTCCTCTGTCCTTACCTGCCACCTTCAGATGTGTGGAGGCCTCTGCATTGGTGTCATCATCTTTAAAGAAACAGTGGTACTCCCCCTCATCAAAAACACTGATATTGTGGATTCTGAGGGTCATTTTGCCCTCTCTCAGGCCGTCCTTCAGTAACACTGTGCGATTCATATAGTTCTGAGTGTATTTTCCAGAGACTTCTTTCCCTTTTTCATGCATGTGAACTGGTTGGGAGTAGTGATCCCGATACCAGCCTATGTTCATGTGTTCAGCACTCTGTGGTGGGGACAGCTGGCAGCTGAACTCAACATGTTCACCTACCATGCCCACCTGGTAGCTCCTGGAGTTTGTCACGGTGAAATGCTCTGTGGAGGGAATCGGAGACCAAGGATTTAGCCTGAAGACCACTGAGGAAGGCTTCACCTAGATCCCTCTGCCCCGGACACATTAGCCTACATTCTGAGTCTTAATGCCAAGTCCTTTCTGACTCAGAACTTAACTCCCGGGAGTCTCTTCACTCTGACAGCAGCTTTCCTCTCTCAGACACTTCAGTCATTGCCTCCTTATCTCTCAGGTCTCAGCTTAAATGTCAACTCCTTAGAAAAAATGTTTGTGACTACTCACTTAACATTTCCCCTAATCACAACTAAACATGTCTTCATAGCACATACAAGGGGAGGGGACCCAAAAAAACCCTGAAATGTATTTATTAAAAAATTGTGTACTTATTCTTGCATATTTAAACTTCAGTCACCTTCAAAGTACTCTCTTTTGGATGCAATACTTGTACACCTATCAAGATGCTTTTCCCACTGCTCAAAACAGTTCATGAACTTGTCAGTTCTAATGCCTTTTAGTGCGACTGGTGTTTTTGTTTCACCTTTTCCACATTGGCAAAACTTTTCCATTTGAGGACTTTTATCATCCAGGGAAATAAAAAAGAAGTCACTGAGGGTGAGATCCGTTGAATAGGGAGGGTGGGGCACAGGGGTCATGTCAGTTTTGGTCAAAAACTGCTGAGCACTCAGTGCGGTGTGGGCAGGTGCGTTGTCAGACTGCACATTGTTCATGTAAATCACAGGTCATGAAATGGGTGAACATGTTGAAAGTCTCCAAACAAAATTCACTGAAGCCAAATGCAGCTTCTCACATCAATGCCAGCTGGCACACTGATGCAGGTGGGTTCCCAGAATACTCACCTAGCGGGGGAAGCCTGTACTACAAGGGGCCTGACCTCCAGAAGATCATTTCAGTTTTTTGGGGGGGTTCCCCTTCGTATTACTACCTGATATTTTAAATTCCAGTCTTTATTTCATCTCATGGCCCACTAATTTCTAAGTCATGCAACAGTAGTTATTCCCCTTTTAAGTCCCTTTATTATCCCCCAATGCATAGGAATCACTCTGTAAATACTTAACAATGAAATGGAAGATACTCCCATAGGTGAGAGGTGGGATGGGGGCCACTGTTGCTGAACAACACCTTTTACTTATCAAATACACTGCTGCTGTTTTCAGCATCCACTTCTGGTTTCTTAAAGATGGCCACAAAAATTTTAATACCTCTTTCATGAAGAGAAATACTCTGTGTCCCCTCCTCCTGAAAGCATGTAGAATATGGCAGAAGACAGCCTGCAATAATTTATGAACCTATTTTAAGAAATAAGTACCTTTTTTTTTTGTAACATTCGTTTTGGAAGCCATGAGCTACCAAAAATGAAGTCTAACTACCTGAAACCACCACGGCAGAAAGGCCATGTGTTGGCATGCCATTTGACAACCCCAGCTAATCCCATCCTTCTAGCCTACTCCACCAAAATGCCAGACATGGGAATAAACCCACCTTGGGTCCTTCAGACCACTCTGCCTACCAGCTGAACACACAAAGCGACCACGGTTTATGTCACATGAAACAGAAGATTCACCCAGCTGAGCACTGGCCAGAATTCCTAATCCACAAAGCTGTGAAATATAATAAAATGGTTGTTTTCTTAAATTACTAATTTGGGGGATAGCTTACCATGAAACTATTGATAACTATTACAGAGCTGCTCCCATACTCTAAGTTTTTGCTCCTTTCAAACTCTACCAAATTCATTCCTGTCTCTGCCAACAATGTTTATCCTTCTCACCACAATAAATCTGAATTACCAGACTTAAGGCCTACTGGACTAAGAAAAATTTTGTGGACAGATCCAGCTGGCACCAATTTCTTCATGAAGTCCTCCTACTAAACTTATAATTGATAGTCACATAAATGATCATGGTTTGTTCTTAAATATAAGGTATATTCATTATGATTTCCCAGAATTTGAGGCTCCCTAGGGAGATGGTAGACATTTATCTCTCTTCTCCTAGGTATTATTACAGCACTGTGGCAAGGAGTTGTGGCTGACAAAGACAGTTGCTGAAATAACATTTCTTAATAATAAGTTGTTTTAAGACTAATTTCTGTCCTCAAAACTGAAATCCAAATGGTGGAACCTGAGGAACATCAGTGAGAAAGCTTCCTCATTTCCTTCAGTGTCATTTACCTCTGTTATCTTTTTTAATAGATGTGACACACCAAGAAAGGGAAGTAGATATCCCTACCTGAGGTGAGTACCACCATCTGTAAGACATAAATGGCCACACAGTATCCAGAAAATGAAAGCTTCATGACACCTAGAAAATAAAATAGCAATTACGGGATCAGGAGGCAAGAATCATGGTAACACACACACACACACACACACACACACACACACACAGAAGAGATAATTTTGAAATGCTGCCTTTTAAGACAATTCCCTTTCATGTACAAACAAATGACTTAGTGCAACCACAGGTGTCAGACCCACTGAGATTATCCTCTTTCCTTCCTGTACTCTTCCTATGGCCCATTGTCTTCATCAAAAGCTATTCTGAAAGGCAGGTGTGGCAGACAAGAGCATAAAGGTGTACAGGACCCAGCCATGCACATCCCCACACTCACCTGGTCCTACCTGCTCCTTGGCCTGGGATACTTTCTCAATGGCAAGCCCTGGCTGCTGCTTCTAATATTGCCTCACTTTCTAATGGGAACATTCATGTGCCTTCTTCTGTGGGGGACAGGCCAGCATTAGCAGAACGTCTATAAGCCCAGTGTTAGGGGCAGGGTTTGACCAGCTTGAATCCATGGAACTTCTGGCTCCACTCACTACTTCCACACTCAAAGGAAATGTTACATCAGGGAGGGGATATCTAGATTCCTCAGTAGCTGCACAGAGGGCCTGGGTAAAATAATTCACATGCGAAGGGGTGTTAACTGCTTGTGAGATAAACTGGGATCAATCAGATACAGGAAATAGAAGCATTATTTGCTTACTTCTTCCTATTTCTTAATTTCCATACCCTGCCTCATTTTTGCTGCCCAAATTGCAATGCTTCCCCAATAAATTCTTAGCGATAATTTTTGGCATAGGCTCTTTTTCTAGGAATCCTAGATGGAAAAAAATTAAACACTGCTAAGATTTGGAGATAATGTATTAGCATGTTGGATTAGGGACATATATTTGGTTTCATATACTCAACAATTAAGCAAAGTCTAGTTCATGAAAAATCTCAAATGTGTCAATAAATAAAATATTAGAATTTACCTGCTAGAATATGCAGCACTTACATGCAAATATAAATGATGTGATTCCATTTTGAGATTTATGTTTTGCAATACAAGAATATAAAACAATGTGCTAGAGAGAAAAGCTACAGGTTAAATGTCTTTTGTAATGGTTTGATTTATCCATTAAAAATAAAATGGGATTGGAAAGAATGATATAGATGAAAACAGTGCCACAGAATTAGGAGAGATATTTGTAAAACTTCAATTGATGAAGTGTTGATATCCTGAATATATATTTAAAAATTTTTAATTACACAAATTATTTTCAAGGCATATAAGTCAAAATAAAAGTAAGCAAGAGACTCAAACATTCTCAACATAGAAAATACTCAAATACAGTAAAGATTAGAAAAGATGCAGAACCTCGTTAAGAATCAGGAAAATGCACATTAAAACCTTAATGTAATATTGTCACACCTATTAGAATGAGTACAATGAAAAAAGCTGACAATACCAAGTTTTGATGAAGATGTAGTGTAATGTGGTGTACAGGTCATTCCTCATGGTCGCGGCTGGTTAGAGTGCATTGGTTAGATGATACAGTAGTCCCTGATCCTTTTCCATGGGATACTATCAAGACTCCCAGTGGGTGCATAAAACTGCAGATAGTAGCAAACCCTATATAGCCTGTTTTTTCCTACACATACATACATACACTCTACAGCTTCTCTTTGGCATATTTGAATGGTCAGCATCACTACTCTTGCACTTTGAGGCCATCATTAAGTAAAATAAGATTACTTAAACCAAGCACTGTGGTACTGCAACAGGATCTGATAACTGAGACAGCTACTAAGTGACTAATGTGTGGGTAGCATATATGGTGTGGGTCCACTGGGCAAAGGGATGATTCGTGTTATGGCTAGGCTGACCATATGTACTGGTTGTTTTTTTTTTGGTTTTTTGTTTTTTTTTTTTTTTGTATTTCCTCACTGTCCCATAATTTTTATATAAATGTCAATTTTGTCCCATTTTAAACTTTCTGTAAAAAACTGAAAGTGGTTGTTTATTTATCATAAGGATCTATGCTAATCAATGCATTCAATAAAACTACTAGTGTGACAAAAAAGGAAGTTCTATGTACTTTATCCAGTCAGGGCAAGGCTTCTTGAGCTAGTGATAATCAGATGCTGCCCCCTTGCTTGTCTGCAGTGGCAGGGAATTCAAGAGGTTGTCACTAAGCCCCATTCAGTGTCTGGGAGCCAGGAGGGTCTCAATGCCAAGGGGCTCACCTGGCTGTTTGCTTCCATCAGATTAGGAGTGTGGGATGCAGTGACTATGAGTCTTACTGTTATTTCTACAATTAGTCTGCCCATAGAGATTCTTTCTACCTTATATTAAGTTTGATTCAGACTTTTCAGATTCATATTTTGGTAAACAGACTGTTAGCTATTTTTTATTACAGCAGAACTCTCCGATGGGACATTATCATATACCAGCATGTGATAGCAGTCAGAGTGTTCATTCCTTTTTTTTCTATTATTAGTGTATGTTTATAATTTTTTGCAGTCTAGCTACTGCAGTCTGCATTAGACTATTCAGGGTGGTATGCCATACAGATTTTTTTACTGCTCATATGATATTTTATAAATATTTTATTGATATATGCAAGAGATCAAGTATCTACATTCCAAACTTACATTTGTTAATTGAAAAAGATAATACTTCAGCTATAGAAGTAGCCACACACACCAAAAATCTTGTAAACAATGTAGAGTCCAGAAAAAGTGAAGTGTTTATAATTACTGATGTTTAAAAACAACTGGAACTGTTAGTAGATAAAGGAGAAATTAGTGAGGCTAACTTTTTTTAAATAGTTGAGAATTTCTATGAAACCAGCTTAGTATGTATCAACAAGTGATAGTGCAGTTCGGGAAACACTGACAAGTTCAAGTGGGTGCTGCTAAGGAAAACACTTGAATGGAAGGAAATACAGATCAGCCTGAAGGAGGAACTCATCACACACAGAGAAACAGAAGAAACTCGTCTATTTGATCAGTGGACCCTCAGAAAATCTACAATTGTGAAGCAGTTGGTACATGGAATAAAGAAAACCTTTCTGTATCTGATAGATGGGTTAAGATTTTTATTAAAATGAGCAAAAAAATGTCTAGGCTTTCAAGACTTTTGTAATATTGTAGAGTTTATTCTTTGTCTTCCAGAAAGTACAGCACTTATCAAAAGAATATTTTCTGTAATAAATAGTATTTGATCAAAGGAGAAATCTAGATTAAGTGTTGAGAAAATGAGGGCTATGTTAGTTGGAAAGAGGGGTCACATTAGGTGGTGAACTTATTATACATCAAGTTGACAATGCACTGTGGAATTGTATGCCTGAGACCTATGTAATCCTTGCTAACAGATGTCACCCCAATAAGTCTAACAATAAAAATGAATTTAAAAAAAAAATTGTGTCACAGAGAGTGAGAAGCTTTATGATAGGTGTTGAAAGACTGAAATTTGCTGTATAAGATTACTTCATCAGAAAAATATTCATAGTACAATTGTGCTGAAATACAGTCCCCCCTACGTCTACCTAAATTTTTGTATGAGTTCTGTCATTGAAGAATAATTGATAACTCAATATGTTCATGTAATAAAACTTTCATTATCATCTTACTTTTTCAGGAATATAAAACACTGCATAACTCTATCCCAAAATCCCTTTTTTGTCTCAAAGAAATATGGTCAGCTTACTCATGAGTAGAATGGAGCGGGTCAGCACAAGATTTCATCATGTTACTTGGAATGGCACACAACTTAAAACTTATGAGTTCTTTATTTCTGCAATTTTTACTTTAATATTTTTGGACTGTGGTTGACCATCGGTAACTGAAACTGCAGAAAGTGAAACCACAGATAAGGGGAGACTGCTATATTTGAAAGTACTTTAGCATCTTCCACTAGAGATGAAAATAAACATAGACTATGATCCAGGAGTTCTACATCTGGGTATATGATCATTATAAATACATACACATCTGCACAATAGACATGTACAATAAACTTCATGATAGCATTATTGGTAATAACTAAATCAGGAACAATAAAAATATCCCAGCTATAAGTCTACACATATAACCCAAAGTAATATCAACATCCAACAATTTCACAAACATAATGTTAATGACTGAGTTTTTGTTAATCAATTTGTTAAAATCTCTCATGTATAATAATTTAGGTGCATTTTTTGGTATTTTTACATAGAAAATCCTACTTTTCTGAATACTCCTTTTGTTTCTTTATTTAAAAATTCCTTGCATTTCTTCCAGCAACAGAAAGTTAGCATATATTCTTTCCCAAAACTATCATTTGTTAATAACAGCAATAAAAATATAAAGTCCTCAGGAATAAATGTAATAAAAAGACATAATTTTTATTAACAAAATTAACACACTCTGTTGTAATAGTATCTATTGAAAGATACTACTTTGTCATTCTAAACTCTAGAGAGACAAGTGTTTATGGATTGGAAAATTCAATATCATAAAAGTGTCAAGTCTATCTAAAATATTTTATAGAGTCAATGCACTTTCAGTAAAAATTCTGACTTTCTTTTGTTTTGTATTATAAATCTTAAAAGGATGACTCTAAAACATACTTTGTTTCTTATTTAGTAAAGAACAGTGATGAGCCCAAAAAAGCCAAGATCCTTCTAAAGAAGAAAACTAATGTGAGAAAATATAAATTAAGTGATGTCAAGACTTAGTATAAAGCTATTGTAATTAGAAAGACTTGTGGTATTAGTGTAGATATAGACAAATAGATAAATCAATAAAATGGAGATCCTAATAATAGATCCAAACACACATGAAAACCTGGTGCATGATAGAACTAGCATTGCAGATAAATTAAGAGAAGAATTATCATTCTTTGAAGGGTGCTGAGTTAACTGCATAGGTGAGTGGAGAGTCTCAGTCTATAAGCTACATATAAACTAAGTCAAAACTATAAAATTATTAGATCACTTTCTAGTAATATACTTTTTATGAAATTGGGATATGGACAAAATTCTTAAACTATGAATAAAATGTCAATGGAAAATGTTAAATTTAACTCTTTAAATTTAATAGTGGATATCTAAAGACATAAAGATAGCAAAATGGCAAGTCCTGATATAGAAGACATTTTTTTAATTCATTTTTATTGTTAGACTTATTGGGGTGACATCTGTTAGCAAGGATTACATAGGTTTCAGGCATACAATTCTACAGTGCATTGTCAACTTGATGTATAATAAGTTCACCACCTAATGTGACTTCTCTTTCCATCACCTTATATTTAGCTTCCCCCCCTCCTCTCCCACCCCCTCCCCTATCTCCCCTCCCTAACCCACTCGTCCCTAAATAAACATTAAACTATTGATTGTGTCCATGGGTTATTTGTTTGTTCATTTCTTTTTTCTTTGCTTTCAGTTTTATATTCCACATATGAGTGAAGTCATACAGTTCTTTGTTTTTTCTGTCTGGCTTATTTCACTAAGCATGATGATCTTAAACACCTAAAACTAGCAAAGGATCAATATCTTAAATCTATTAATTACTCCTTACCATACAAATTGCTAGTTGTCTCTTAACAAAAACAATTCTTTGTTTCTTACTTAGTAAAGAATATCCAGTGTATAAGGAGGAACTTGAACAACCCAAACAAAGGTACAGTTTGCTTGCAGCTAGGTGTAGGACTGATTTCCCGCCAATGCAATGCAGACAGAGCTGGAAACAATTTTCTCTAATCCCTAAAGGCAGGAGGCATACCTTCACTTTCTCCTTAGAGCCAAATTGTATGCCATTCTGATGGCTCTACTTCAGATACACTTTGAACCTTGAAGTGGAAGCCATAGGCTGAAGCTGATGGAGCACCAAATAAAACAAAAGGAGCTTGGGTCCTTAAATTTACGAAGCTGCCCCAGCAGCCTTGGAAATCCAGCTTTGTTCTTCTTTCCTTTTGTTTAATGATGAAACTTCTATGTCTTTTTTTTTTTTCTTGAATGAGTTTGGGTTACAGTTACATGGTTGTTCAGTTTAATGCTATTCTTTTTAATGCAAATGTATTGCAAATAATATTTATACCTATTCAATATTTATTTAAGCTTTGGTTAAACCAGATGAAAGAAGATCAAAGGCAAACATTTCAAGACTGGTAGGCCAGCTTCCTGAAATTGTTAAAGACCTAGATTCCTTCCCGATATTTTGGATATATCCTCCCCACACACCTTTAAACAAACATACACCCCAATGAATGAGTGTATGCAACAGCTTATTTTTCCAGTCTAAGGTGTATATATATCCCCTCATAAAAGAAATCTGAAGGTGGCAACCCTACCCAGTGTGTAGGACTGTTTGTTCAAACTCACTTTTGCCATCAGGATTCAACAACAATTCTGAAACAAGCACAAGTTTCAACTTGACTTGCCTGTCCTTGAAAATAGAGCATGAAACAATGTTGTTTATTATGTATCACATTATTTGAATAATTTAAAATTTTTATGATGAAGAAAATATAATAAAGTGTCTTAAGAATATTATGTCAGGGAATATTCTAGACAATAATTACAGTCTTTGAAAAAATGGAAATAAGAAGGATTATCCTTATCTTGATAAAGGCTACTATGCATAATCTTGGATTGGATTATTTTGCTATAAAGAATTTTATTAGGACGAATAGTAAAACTTTTATGGAGTCTCTGAGCAAATTGGTTCCTTGTACTATTCTTGAAACACTGATAAAAGTTTAAAATTGTTTCAAATTTTAGGTAATGAGGGATTGTTACTCCAACCCTAAACATTCTCATGTTGATAAACTATAGAATTATAACTTTTTAAAGCCCACAAGAGAGACAAGGGCTCAAAGAAACTTAAGAAACTAAATTCCAGAAAATAAGAAAAACTTCCTGGGTGAAAAGAGACCTATTTCTAGCTTCTTTTGCTTCTAGTGGAATTTTCAGAAGAAAGATTCACCATAGATAGTAGTAAGGCAAAATAAGCTAAACTTTTAAGTTATCTGTGGGCTAAACTGATAGATTAGAGTAGCTCTTGCTGCACAGCAAGTCTGTATACAACACCAGTTCTTGCCCATAGGAATTCAATTAGTTCATGAGAGTGGTATATGAAAAACTAGGGACAGGGCATAAAAGGTGAGAGAAATCCCCCGAGGCATGTGGGATGTACCTTAAGTTCAAGGCAGTAGCTGCTGAAGATTCGGGAAGAAGTAGAAAATATGAAATTCTTTTTAGAGGCTCCTTCATCAATAGTACTACATTGGCCTTCTAACAGCTAGGGGCAGGGAAAGAAGGCAGTGAAAAAAAACAGAAAAGCTAAATTATGACAGGTGAACAAAAAGAATTCCCCAGTGAACCCAAAAAACTGGTAGTTAGAACATGAAGCAGAGAAAGGATTCTCAGAGATCAGGAAGATGACAACTGGTTTGTAGAGCATAAAGATACCTTGTACAACTTGTTCTCAGGTTCCTTTTAAAGGGAAATCCTGATCCCATGTAAAAGCACTTGAGCAAGTAGTGAAACTGAATCCAATGAAAGCTGAAATTGCTCAGACACAACTCAAATACAAATTAGATCAATTTAGTCCCCCATATTAGAAGCCTGACAAAAGAAGGAACATACATTTTTATGTTTAGAATTAGCATTCAGTCTCTTAGAATTAGCATATGGTTGTCTGCCACACAATAAAAGTTTACATGACATGAAGAAGCGAGTGCGTTAGGGAGGGGAGAAAGGGGAGGGGGTGGGAGAGGAGGGGGGGAAGCTAAATATAAGGTGATGGAAAGAGAAGTCACATTAGGTGGTGAACTTATTATACAACAAGTTGACAATGCACTGTAGAATTGTATGCCTGAAACCTATGTAATCCTTGCTAACAGATGTCACCCCAATAAAAAAAAATGTGATACATTATCAAGAGAGGAAAGAGTCAGTAGCAGCAAACCCATAGATGGCTCATATGTTTGATCCAGAACTTAAGGACTTTAAAACAATTATGAAAAATATAATAAAATATTAGTTAGATAAGTGACAACATGCATGAACAGGTGGAAATTTCTTCAGAAATATGAACACTATTAAAAAAACAAAATGGCTGTGCTGGATATAAAAAATAAGATTTTGGATAAAGTTAATTTGAATGGGTTAACAACAGACAGGACATTGAAGAAAAGGGGCAATGAATGTGAAGAGAGATCAACAGAAATTATCCAAACTGAAGTTAAAAGAGAAGAAAAAAAACTGGAACAGAGCATTCATGACATTAACAGAATAAAGTTCAAAAATCATATGATTATCTCAACAGATGCAGAAAAAAATCATATCACAAAACTCAACACTTATTATAATAAAACTCTGAAATGTGGATAGAATAAAACTCACTCAATCTGACCAAAGGTAGCTACAGAAAACCTACAGCTAACGTCACATTTCATGGTGAAATGTTAAACACTTTTCTGCTAAGATAGAGACTAAGGCAAGAATGTCTGTTCTTACTACTTCCATTTAACAGTGTACTATCCTCTCCAGTGCAAGAAAGCAAGAGTAAAGCCAGAAAGATCAGAAAGAAAGAAAGTAATGCTAGTTCTATTCGCTGATGACAAGAGTATATGCATAGAAAAATGCATGAAGTCTACAAAAAAAAAAAAAATCCTAAAGCTAACAAATAAATCTAACAAGACTGCAGGGACTAACATTAATAAACAGAATAAATTTAATTTCAGATACTATAAACTCTAATTAAAAATTAAAATTGAAAAATATAGTTAGAATAGAATTGAAAATTAAAGGTATAGAAATAAATGTAATAAAATAAGTATAGAAATTTTACAATAAACATTACAAAACATCTTTGAGAGAAATTAAAGAAGACCCACATGAGTAGAGATATACATAATGGTCACAGGTTAAAAGACTCAGTGGTGTTTATAACTCCATACTTTGAAAGTCACCTAGCAACTAAACTTAATTCCAAAATCCAAGCAATGTTTTTGAGAAAATTATATAGTACATCAAAAATTATATGGAAAAGTCCAGGATGCAGAATAAGCAAACAATTTTTTAAAAGAACGAAGTTGAAGATATAACACTATTTAATCTCAAGATGTATTATAATAATCAAAACAGTGTTCTACTATCAGAGGGATAGATGCATATATTGATAACTGGTTTTTGACAAAGATTCAAAGTGCAGAAAAGTTAGGTCTATTTCTGGACACTCTATCCTATTTCATTGATCTATCTATGTATCTTTACAGCAATAGCACACTGTCTTGATTAGCAGATGTTAAGCTCTGAAATCAAATTGTCCAACTGAATTCTTCATTTTTAAGAACAACCATGTAAATATCTACAGGTTTGAAGAAAATGCTCACCATAATCTACAAAAAACTATTCTCCTTTATGCCTGGACTCTGGTAGAGACTAGATGCCAGATAATGAAACACTAAGTGACCACAAAGATCTATCTGGCTCGTGAACAACAACTGATAGCGATAGATCAGCCAACTGGTCAGAATCTTGGAATGAACAAAGTAGGAAGATTAATGACAGGCAGTCTGAGAAAGCTCAATGTAAATGCCCCTCTCACAATGAGCATAAAGTACGAACATATTCATGAATTATTTTCGTGGTCATCCAAGTTTGCCTATTTCAGAAAAAGCCCTTGGTAATCAAGTAGATATGGTGTCCAATCCTGTGAATGTCAACCAATATTTTTGGTGAGCAACCCCGGTATTTGTTTAATGGGCTCATATACCAAACAGCTATGATTGTGGGGTGTGGACTATGCATGAGCTTACTAAGATGGATTTTCCCTCCCCACAGTTTCTGCCCACTGAAACCACTGATTGCCCAACTGCTAATGGCAAGGATTAAACATAAAGCCCCATGTTTTTTCACTATTCCCTTGGATGAGAAACCATTTTCCACTAATTGATTATATTGGACTTCTGCCACCATAGAGAAAAGGGAAATCTGTCTCCACTAGATTGGATAATTATCCCGTATATGTGTTGTCTTCCTCAGCTGCAGTACTTCTGTCAGCATCACCAAGGACAAATTCATAACAGCACTCATTGTAGTCATGCTATAGTTAATACAAAATGGTTTCTGGTTGAGGAACTAATTTTACCATAAAAAATTATGGTAAAATTAAAAAGAGCTCCCACTTATGGAATGGATGGATTTTACCGAAATATTCCTTTATACAAAAGTAGCTGGTCTTAAAGACCATGAAAATGGCCTACTGAAAACTCAGGTATGGTGCTAGCTGGAAAGCACCATCTGCAAGGCTGCAACACTACCCTGTGAGAATCAGTCCATCTTTGAATCCATGACTTATACATGATACTTTTTAAGTCTATTGCCCAAATGCATAGGTTCAAGACTGGAGAACGGAAGTGGGAGAGGTTCTCTTACTATCGTACCCAATAATCCATTCATTATACCCTTGCTTCCCATTCCCATAAATTTGAGCTCTGTCAGTTTAAAGGTCTTTGCAAGGAAGAAATAACTTCGTAAGACTAAGCAACATTTGCCTGGTGACAAGGAAGTTCCACCTGGCCAATTTGGGTTTCTTATGCTACTGAATAAAAAAAAATGAAAATGTATTGAAATCCACTTATCAATGGGAAATAGACAGTATCAAGACAGAGAGAGCTATGCCTGAAATCCAGAGGATTCTCTTGACCACACTTAATCACCTCAAGTTTAGTAGCAGACGTTAAATGAAGACCACAGTAATGCAATAAAAGCAAGAACACTAAAGACTCAGATGCTTTAGGAATAAAGATTAGGGTATCCCCCACAAGGTAAAGAATTCCAATATTTTGAGGTGAGGGAAAAGGGGATCTGAGTTAGGTAGTAGAAAAAGTTATAAGTATTATTTATAGCTTTGTAACTAGTTACTCACTTGAGGACTGGAGTAGCAATACTTATTGTCCCCCTTGCTGGGGAGGTATTATAAGACATTCCACACAATTTTTTCTTGGGGGACTAGGTAATAATATAGTTGAAACACTAGAAGTCAGACTTAATCAGAAGGTTTGCTATCATTCATACACACACACACACACACACACACACACACACACACATTCATCCATGTATCTCCACTAGGAGAGCATGAAGGTGTCCTATCTATAATGGCCTGCTTCTAAATCATCACACTGTAGCATATCAACACATGGCTTTTTTAATTTCTGAAGATGGCAGCATCTTAAATCTGAGGGACATCAGTTTAAATGACACTGCTTGTAAGGAAAAATCAGAATGAATCATTCCTTGTCTTAAAGAGGAAAAAGTGTCCCTTGCTCTTACCTGAACCTGGACACACATCTCTGTATTTTCATGTGGCTCTTAGTGTACATAACCTATCTGACAAAAGAGAAGGCAAACTTGTTTTCTGCATCTGCTTTTCCGAGAAACAACTTGTCTCTGAACTCACCATAGGACTCACATTGTTTATCTCTGCAAGCTTTCCCAAAACGAGCAAGGAACAAACTTCTCTTGGCAGGAGACAACACAGTAAGAAAAAAATCAAATGCTTAAAAAAGAACTACAGAATGGAACCTAAGGATGGCCACTGCTAGATTAGAAGAGGAGGATTAAACTACTCACCTGCATATGACTTAATCTATTCAAAATTTGAACAAGTCCTTGCTCCCTCTCTGCTCCCAGAAATGCCACTTAGGTCACCGTTGCTGCTCTGTGATGAGAACGAAGCAAGGTGGAAGTGCACAGGCAAGCAGCTCAGTCACAGTGGGTGATTCAAATGAGCAGACTCAAGTCAAGCCAAGGCAAGTCACCACCAGCAACAGAAACAGCAGCATAAGCAGGTCTAAGTACGAGTCAAACTCCTAAATGAAGGGAATTCCCTGTCAGTTATCACCTTACAAAATTCAATTTGTTATATTTTTTTTGTCTGTGACAATTCTCTTTCCTCTGTAATTGGAAGTATCATCAATTATCGTTGTTTTCTGAAAAACATAAATTAAAGTCCCCCTCACATGGGGGTAAAGAGAAGGAACTCCTCAGAGGAGAGACCCCTTGGTAATTATGGCCAAGAATTAGGAGAGATCCAGGATTTTGGAAGTTAGAGTCCAGAGTGAGGATGTGACTGCTCATCAGCCATTCAGGGTGGGCACTTTGCTTGCCCAATAGCGACTCCTATTATTCATGCTTTAGAGCATCACGGTGGATAACATGGTCACACACATATTTTTGCCTTTTGGAGCTTGGACCAGTATCTCACTTGTGTCCATCCAGGACTTCCCAGTCTCTCAACAGCGACTTATCAGAGATTTCCAATGCATAAAACCCATCAGACCCTAGCAACAGCCAGCAGCCGTCCCTGCCCTACACAGCCAGAGCCCTGTTGGGAATGAGACCAACTCAGCATTGGTTATCACGACAATGCACAGAGGGAGTGGAGGGCTATGTATTAACGGGGCTAAAAGACCAGTTATAGTGGGAAAATGTGCAAGAGAACCTGAAGGCATAAAGGTATGGTCAGAAATCAATATTTTGAACTTTACAATTTCAGATAGGTAGGGCAATTTTGCCTGATGACAAGTGAGGTCTAAGAAGGCTAATATAATAAATGACAAGTGTTTATTGCTGATACAATTGCTGGCTTAGTGTAGAAACCAAATGGACCTGTTAGCATTTCCTGCCCACCCATCCTCCTCACTCTTAATATCTTGGGACCACTTGAAAAAAACATTGGTGTTTGAAAAATAGGTATATTGTCTAGGATTTTACACTGGTCTTGAGTTTAAAAAGGAGATTGAATTCCTGTGATAATTGACTTTTGACAAATTATCTCTAAGCAAATTGAGAAGAATGTGGGCTAATGCTGCTGTCACCAACCAACCATAACATCTTCTCTTCTTTTGATCAGAGAACTACCGTGGTGGGGCAAGGGGCCAGTAGTGTTTGAGGGAATTTTCTTTTCATGGAAATCACAGGAGTGGGTTTTTTAAGTAAGCCTTTTTTATGGCTGAATTACATAAAATGAGTTTTGTGGTAAGTGGCTGTGGAGTTTTAAGGAATGTGCTTCCCTCTTTAAAAAGATGCAGGACATTGCTGTGGTATTAGTGGACAAAGAAGAGTTCAGGTGAAACTTTTTGGAATGAAGGTCAAAGAATTTTTAAACCAAGGATATTGGATGGCTTGTCCTTATGTCCATTGGAGCCTCATATGGTTATACAATGACCTATACTGAATAGAAACATTAACAATTGCTAATAACTCCTATGTATCAAGTGCCTACTATTGGTCTCACAGTGGTAGGTGTTTTATACATATGGGCTTTACTTCTAACTACCCTTCAAGGTAGGTATCACTGTCCCAGATGCATAGGCTAGAGCCAGACATCGTTATCTTGAATGAATGAGTGGAACTAATGTAAAGGTTGGTAGATGACAAAAGTAAGAAACATAAAAGTAGTACTATCTTGGTTGGATAGCATCAATAACAAAGAAAGATGAGTTTTTACCTGCTAAGAAAAGACTATGACTTCTGAGGAAGTATATGAGAGGCTCACAAAAAGCTAACTCTGCTTCCTGGCTCTGTGGCCTACTGTGGGAGGGGGAACGGAATTATGGACACCCACTTGGTAGGAGGTGGTTTCCACTGGGGCTGGGTCAAGCTCTCTTTAAGGGAGTGTACTAGTCAAGATTCTCCAGGGAAACAAAACCAATGGGATGTGTATACAAGAAGAGAGATTTATTTTACCTCATGCAATCGTGGGGGCTGTCAAGTCTGAGATGTGTAGGGCTGGCTAGGAGTACGGAAATCCAGGCAAGAGTTAATGTTGCACTCGAGGGTGCAGAAGTAGAATCCTTTCTTTGGGGACATCAATCTTTTCTCTTAAGGTTTTTAATTGATTGAATGAGGCTCACCCACATTATTGAGGGTAATCTGCTTTACTCAAAATCTACTGATTTAAATATCAATAAAATCTTTAATAATATCTTTAGAGCAACATCTAGACTGGAGTTTGACCAAAGTTGACATATAAAATTAATCATCAGAAGCAGGAAAAAAGAATTATATTCATATATTTAAATAAGGTAAAGATATGGGATACAGTGACTTCACATAGAATGAGATCCTGAGTCAACAGAATGGGTAGAGAAAAGGAATGAAAGAGTAAAGGTATAAAAGGATCCAAGAGAAGAGGAGATTGCAGGAATTTGAATTTTGAAGAGGCCTGTAATGGCAAAGACAAGAAGCATGGTGCAACTGACATTTTTCAAAGGGATACCAGAGCTCGGGAAGTCTCAGTGCTGTTGCAGGCCTGAGCAGGTTAGTAGATTGAGTCTTTCTCACTGGTGAAATGGAATGTTGCTGGGCACCATTCTGATTTCTTGGTGAAGATCTTCTTTGACTTAGGAACAGAAAGAGATGAATTACCTTAGCTGCAAGTCAATGTCAGTCCCTCCCTCTGGTCAGGAAGCCTTTGGCTCTGTAAATGCACTTGAGAAAGACACAAATTTTTCTATGCTGCTTGAGTTGAAATACTAGTTATCCCAGCCTTTTCTCAATCCTCCACCCAACGCTTTTAATATTCACATGATCAGATTTAAGATGCCTTTGAAATCAAAGTGGGCTTGTCAAACATATCAGATACTCTCCATTACCCTACTTTACATTTCTGAAGCTCACTCAGTCCACTTCTACCCAGTCACAACTCAACTGGCTTCACAAGCCTCACCTAGAACTGGTTTATGGGAGCTGTCTTCCACAGGAATTTGGTCTGTGCTTGTCATCTGTGTACCTGCCTAGTATCCCATGCATGGCTGTAGCTTCTGCCATGGTCCCTTCTTCTAAATTCCTGAGAATGGCTCTTCAGCACTGCCCTTTGCCTTGACCCAATTCAGCTTTGTTCCAGAGAGAACTTCATGCAGCATCGCAATGAAGCATACTCTATGCCCTTTCTGAGAGCATTGCTGACAATACCTTTAGATATGAAGTCTCATACATAATAAAACAAAAGAAAGCATAACCCAGCAATAAAAAAACCTCCCTGGCCCAAACTGTTCTTTGGGGCTATTTTAGCTGATTCCCTGAGCTCCTGGATCCTGCACCCTGTCAGTCTGCTGAATTACAATAACTGCCTGTTCTACCTGTCACATTTGAACTAGATCATAGATGTTCCTCTTGGTAACTTCCTGGATTTCCTATTAAGGGGATCTCCAAATTCTGATGCCCTCATGCTCTGTGTGATAAGCCCCCACATACCTTGTGAAGTTAATGTGAAGTAACAGATTGAGTCACACTGGCCCATGTTATAATCCTTCCTGCTTTTGTTGTGTGCTACATGACCAGTAGCAAGGCTTTATAAAAGAGAAATATTGTTCTCGACGTGTTGTTGTATTAATTAAATAGAACTAAGTCTCATGTTTGTGAAATCACACTGCTGAAAAAAGGTCAGTACTGAGTTAATTAAATGTGAATATGATGAATGTGAATGTGACTTTGACATCCACTTTATTTATCTGGGACAAGAGAAACTTTAGGACCATGGTCCTATTCACCAATCAGCTAGAAAAACTTGATTATCATAGCATTTAGAGCAGTTAAACATGATAACTCTGCATGAACATGGCAGGATAGACCATTAATTTTGTAAAAGATTTCTTAAAATGGCAAGTTCTTCCTCTTGCAATTATATTTTATAAGATATTAAATATCTGTCAAAACAGCTGAATCTAGGGATGTCAGAGAAATAGATCTTTTAGTCTTGTTATTCCTTTGCTCACTCCATTACCCCAGCTGAGCTCTTTTTCCTCTGAGAGACAGAAAAGGAAACGTTTCTGAATATTCAAGAAGAAAAAGGGAGGGAAGAGTGAGAGACACATCACTTCTCTCCCACTGCCCCCAACACATTTCCTTCCTTAGTAAGCACCAACAATATGGCAGACTATTAATAAACTGGAAGACCTGCAGTTATAGTGTCCACAGGCTGTCTGCAGATATGTGGAATCATGTGTTATGCTTAGTAAGACTTTTTCTAGTTGAAATATTGTAGAGGAGGAGTTTTAAGAAGCATGGCAGAAGTGAGGATGGACTGAAGAGAGGTTATAAACAGAAAGCCTAGGAGAGAATCCAGGTTACTCTCGGATTATACTCTAGACCAAAGGGAAAATAGAAAGAATAACTGACAACAGCATCTACCTTCCCGCCATTCCATTCTTCAGATATGCTGTTTGAGTCCTTCAGTTCAGCCCTCCGCCCAGGTCTCTCTGGCCTGGGCTACTGCCTGTTTTAATCAATCCTGATCGGAAATGGAGGGTAGAAAAAGTAGGGGAAGGCCAAAATGAAAAGAAGTTCATGTTTTATAGGGATTTTCATTCAAATTAAACAAAATTGCTTCTGTCAAGCAGATATAGTTTTTGCATCATTTTAAGCAAGTGTCATATACTTTCTAAATCCTCATTTACTTATTACTAATATGGTAAAAAAAAAATAGCTTACCAACCTACCTTATAATTGTGATGGTCCTTGATGCAGGCTATGTGAAAGTGCTTTGAAAAGAACAGCAGTAGACATATGTTGAATCATTAAATAGATGACAATATTCTTGCCTTTATACAGTATAATATTCCAGAGAGCTCCTGCATCCCAGAGATTTGTCTTTTCTTCCCAGATTCAACCAGAATGTCTAGGGTCTAATAATCAGCAGCCAGCAAGACTCTTGTCATACATTTTTTTATTACGAAGTGAAAGGCATCTGTTGAAGCCTGAATTCATAGGAAAGAAAAAAAAAAAGAGGAATCCCAATGGAAACAGGAGAAGACATAATTTGATAGAAAGTCCCAGTCCTTGAATACAGCAAGCATAAGACAAAGGGAGGACATCTAGACGGATGGTTCAAACAGGCCACTTGGAATTGCTTGGTCCTCCAGAAGACACGGTAACAGATAATGGGCACTATTATTGGTGGCAAGAGGGCAGAACTCAGGATAAATTCTCTTAAAGACAACCAGGTCTTGTCTGGTAGCTAATAATATGCAGTATAAGCGGCCAGAGGCCAACTTTTAGAAGTGACAGCAATAGAACAGAGGGAATAGTTTAGGATCAGAAGGACAATCTCTATCAAGACTAATTAGAGCCAGGCAGAGACCCTATTCCAAAAAAACAACTGTTCCAGACAGAGCCAGGACAAAAATTAGGACTAAGGAAATCAATCAGGGAATTAAAAAAAAAATAAACTAGAGGTACAAGGAGAGGTAGATGGAATTGTCAGTCTTTCCTTGTAATAAATGACCTGATCTTATTCTTAGCATCACAGAGTCAGTCAACCAATACCTCTGTTCATCTTAAATTTAGGGAAACTAAGGTCCAGAGAGGATCAATGATCTATAAGGGGACACAGTGAAGCTTCACCAGTCACACCTGAATGCTGTGGAACTTGTAAGATGTATCTCACACTAGGGCTAAGCAGTAGGGTAAACAGATTGCAAACTCCCCAAAGCAATAGGAAGTCTCTAACGTTCACCCTCTCAGTTCCCAATGCACTTCCCACAGTGATAAAGTTATCAATGGAGACACCATCTCAAGTAGCAGCGAGGGTGGGGAGAGCTTTGCCTCTGAAATGAAAATCCCAACAATGAACCAGAAGGTTGGGGACAGTAGTCATGGGGTCTTTAGTTAATTAGTGAGAATAAAAGGAGGTTACAAGTGAGAGTTTCCCCTTTTACCCAGGATTGGGGACTTCTACCAGTGAGGGGGCTCTTGAGAGGTCACAGGCCAGTATCTGGGAGCATAAAGTAAACATAGGATTCTTCCGGCAGCTTCAGAAAAAAGAGCTGGATATGACAGAATGGAACATAAACTTTACTGAATGTGCATGTGATCCAGATCTCTTTCAGGTACCTCTTCTTCCCCAGTGTCCTGGGTGAAGTATCCTTGAACTCTGACTAGTTCTGTATTTGGGGGAAGTCCAAAAACCTCTTCTAACTTCCGTGGATTCAAAATATCCATGTCACCTGTGTCTCTAGTCCCCATATCCAAGCATTCTGTGCCTGTTTGGCTTCCATATCGACCAAAAAAACAGACATTAGTGACTTTAATAATTTCCACAAGAAACTGAATATCCCAAGCATTCGTAATGTTCCCTGCTTTACCAATGACTTGGTGTTCTAGAAGCGTTACCTCGCTCCTGACACAACATGATACTATTATCATGACCTCCTTCTCTTCTCCCCTTTTCCTTTCTGATCCATGCAGAGAAAATATTTTCACCTTTTCTATTAGGTATTACTTTCTCATCTTTCTCGGAAGTCTTGGCACTAGCCGAAGCCCAGGCTTGTCAGTTTTTGCCTACCTCAAGGTGGTTTAGCAAGGCATAGTTTCCAATAAAAGTAGCATGCTCTCTGAGATAAAACGATAAAACCTCTCATCACCAGCATAAGAGAAAAATATTTTCTACTTAATTATGTTTCCTGACAATGATATTTATAACTTTTATGAAAATTTTTTTATCTGCATTTGGCTAAGTCACATACAAGAAAACTGGAGATGGATGAAGACCAATCCCTGGGCGGGGCAGCAAGTTGGGTACAGGTAAGATGAATTGTGCAAGCTCAGCTAAGCAGAACTTCATTTCCAAAATGTAATGTTTTGGGGCATTATTTCTGGAAGGAGAAGACTGCATACCAGATCAACCTGTCCCAAAAAAGTAGTGACACTGACACCAAACCATGGACCCCAAATAACCTGTGAAAACTTGACAAGAGCCTCATGCAAGAACAAGGGTTCTAGAGAGAATAAAGGTGGGCACTCTCTTCGTCACTTCAGGTCACTGTAACAAAGTGCCATAGACGGGGTGGCTTACAAACACCAGAACTTTATTTCTCACGGTTCTGGTGGTTGGAAGTCTGAGATTGGGGTGCCAGTGAGGTTGGGTGCTAGTGAAGGCTCTCTTCCAGGTTGCAAACTGCCATCCATTTGTTGTACCCTCACATGATGGAATTAATGCCAGAGAGCTCTTTTTAAAGGGCATTAACCCCTTTGTCAGGGCTCCACTTTCATGACCTAATTACCTCCCAAAGGCCTCATCTCCTAATGCAAGTACATTGAGGGGCAGGGTTGGATTTCAACACATGAATCTTTGGGAGGACACAAAAATTCAGTCCACTGCAGGCACTCAGATAGAAGAACATCGAATTGGCTTTGCTGCACGTTCTTGTTATGTACAAGGATGGTGAAATAGGAGTGCGGGGTGTAAGATTCGTATATATAACTATATATGTTATGAATTTGATATCTTTGTGCTAGACATGTTTATTATTACGTATCATTATGAATTGTTTCTCTTTACCTCTACTAATGCTTTTTGCCTTATGATCTATTTTGTTTGATTTTAGAATGGCTACATTAGTTTTCTTTTGGTTACCTTTTGCACAGGCTGTTTTATCCATTCTTTTACTTTTAACCCATTTTGCATTCTTATAATGAAAGTGTGTTTCATGGAAGAAGCATTTTAAACATTTTTAACCATTATGACAATATTATTCTTTATTTGGAGTATTTAGTCAATTTATTTTTAATGTAATTACTAACATAGTTGAGTTATTATATACCATCTTACTTTGGTCAGCACTGCTAAGCAGTAGTTCACTGTAATGCGAAGTGTCCGGAAGCTGATGGTGAACACTTAGAGCACCTCTTGGAATTGCAGATGTCAAATGTGACTTGTATTCATCTTTTGTTATTGTATATATTGAACATTACAATTTTAATACAGTTTTTTTCCTTTCTTAAAATATGTATACATTTTTGGCACCCTCTGTATATTTATTTGGAGATTTTAAAACTTCCTCTCTCAATAATTGATTGATAAGTAGTCTGATATTAAAATAGTCATTCTAGGTTTATTTAGCTTAGTGATAGCATTATTTTCCCCCTCCCTGTTACTTTTACCTAATTATGTCCTTTTATTTAAAGTAGGGTTCTTGTAGGCAGTGTACAGTTGCTTTTTTACATCTGACAATCTCTACCTTTTAATTAAGGTGCATAGAACATGAGTTTTTAACATGATTAATGATATGATTGAGTTTAAATCTACCATCTTGATAGTTGTTTTTATTCATCTCATTTGTTCTTTTTAAAAAATGTATAACTCATGTATTATGAAAACTTGCAAATACGAACAGAAATAGAAAGATTAATAAAATAAACTTCTGTGCCCTCAAGAAAGTATGGTACTGCTGTTGCCTTTATTTTAGATTTCCAGCCTCTAGAAGTGTCAGAGAATAAATTTCTGTTGTTCTAAACCACATGGTTTGTGGTACTTTGTTATGGAAACCCTGGAAAACTATAGAGAGGGCAAGTTCTTCAATTTGTAAAAGAATAGCTACAAAAAACTTACAGATAACATCATACTTAATAGTGAAAAACTGAATGCTTTCTCTTTATATCAGGAACAAGGCATGGAGGTCCCCCTTACCATTCTATTCAACATGATACTGGTGTCATAGCTAATTCAATAAGACTGTAAAAACACAAAAGAAAAGAAATATGTACATATTGGGAAGGAAAAAATAAAACCGTGTTTGCAGATGACATCAATGTTTATGTACAAATCCCATATAATCAACCAAAAACTTGTGGAACTATAAAATGATCATTGCGAGGTCATAGGATACAAGGTGAATATACAAAAGTTAATTGTTTTCTTACAGACCAGCAAAGTTCAAATGGAGTTTGAAATTAAAAACACTACGCCATTTAAACTATTTCAAAAAATAAATATTTAGATATAAACCTAACAAAATATTTGTAAGATCTATTATATATGCAAAAGGAAAACTATAAAATTGATGAAAGCAATCATACATCTAAATAAATTGAAAAATAATTCATGTTTATGGATAGAAAGATTCAATAATGTTAAGATTTCAAATCTTTCCCCACTTAATCACAATCACAATCAAAATGTCAGCCAGCTATTTTGTGGATGTGGGTAAACTGACTCTAAAGTTTACATAGCAAGACAAAAGGCTGAGAATTGCCAACACAATATTGAACAACACAGAGGACTGACACCACGTGACTTTAAGACTTACCATGAAGCTACAGTAATTAAGAAACATGTGTTAGTAGAAGAATAGATTCATAGAGATTAACACATCAATTGAAAAGAACAGAGACCCAGAAATATTCATACACATTGACAAGGAAGTAAAAGCAATTTAATGGAGAAAGGATAATCTTTTTTGGAACAATTGGCTGTCCATGTACAGAGGGGGAAAGAGAAGAAAACCTAAACTCAGACCTTTCACTATTCACAAATGGATCATAGACCTAAATATAAGAATACAAGATGCAATCTCATGAAATTTCTAGAAAAACAAGAGAAATATCTATATGACCTTGAGTTTAGTAATGAGTTTCAGAAGGGTGTCACATAACTGGAGAGGACTATTCCAATCTGCTGAAGCAGTTAAAAGAATCTGTGAAGAGGAAAGGGACCAAAGGGATGCTGCTTTCGCACAACAACACACCCGTGCACGAGAGCCATGCTGTGTTGGCTGCTTTTCACGACGGTGGCTTCCAACGTTAAACCACCCTCCCTGCAGTCCAGACCTGGCTCCCTCTGATTACTATTTGTTCCCAAATATGAAAAAAACAGCTTCAAGGAAAGAAATTTACAGATGACAAAGACTTTAAAGCTGCAATTGAAGGGCAAAAATGAAACATTTTTTAGAAGGTATAAATAAACTCATTGAAAGATCTGAAAAGTGGATTAGGATTAAGAGTGAATGTATTGAAAAGGAAAAATATTGGGTTTGTTTGGTTTTTTTACCTTTTTTCTGATTCATTCTATGAATTTCTTGACAAGAATGGTATGTTCTTCCACCCTCATATACTATCACCACCTGCAGCCTCTTCTTTGAAGATCACAGCGACACCCACACGACACTCCTCAGCTACCCAGGTAGGGTTCCAGGGTGTGACACGTCTGTCAGACGAGATCGCCACTGTTGCTCCACATGCCTGAACCCGCTGAGCCAGGCCTGCTCTTTTCTGCACCTCTCAGCAGGTCTGGGAGAGGCAACACTGGAACTCCACATCACAGCATTCTTGGTTTTGGCACAGGCCTCATCATCGCACCAGGGAAGGGATGCCAATGTTAAGGTGAACAACACATAGTGGAGAGCCACATCCATTCTGCAGGGAGGGTTTATAACTGTAAAGTGGGAAAGGTTTAAATCCATCACTGCAGTTATAATGGCAAACCACGCCCTCACCTCTCAGAAGGCCCAAGGCAGCGTTCAGGTACCTGTCAATCTTGTGAACGGTTCTGGGTGGTCTTCAGGGTCACCCTCCAGTAGGTGGGCTGGGCCTGCTCCTGGCACCTGAGCAAGACAATCGACATCAGGAGGGAGGAGAAAGAGCACCGGTCCCAGGGAGTCGGGCCATCCACACATCACAGGCCCTGCAGCTCTGGACCCCACCTGGTCCCCAGAGTATGATGGAGCGCATCCACACTGAGCCCCCACTGCACCCCATGCAGTGGCACGGGCCCCACACTCGACTCTTATTTATCTATATATTTCCCCTATTAAAATTAACCACAAGGGCAGGAATTATGTTTTTCGTCTTCATAGCTATACTCTCATGTCCATAACATGAGTGACGCTCAGATAATTATTGAATAAATAATAAGTCATGAGATACAGGGTGGGGAGAATGAGAGATGCTTCAGCTCTTGCCCAAAATTCAACTAGCCCAGGCTGCACCCTGTTCCCAGAACTTCTTATCTGCAACTCAGCTTCTCTAGCTCCTCTCCATGGCCAGGGAATCGAGGGTGATAGGATCTCTCCTTTACTGGCTCTTGCTTCACCTCTAGCTCCTGTATCTCTACTTCGTTGTTTGTTACACCCCTTTGGGACATTGCAGACTCACTGTTTCTCATGATCTTTCCGAACACAGGACTTATGATGGTGATCTTGACCTGGGATGATACCTTCATCCTGTCACCTATCTGTGTTTCAGGTTAGAATAGGTAAGAGGAAACAAAAAGTAATGAATATGGAATTGAAGAAGACAAATTTTCTTTGCTTGTCACTTGAGACAAAACAGGTACTTTCTCCTTGGGCAGGGCTCTACCAGGATCTTGCCCTACATAGACTCATAACCCAAAACCTGAGCCTTGGCAAGGACAGAGAGGCTGGGAGCCACGCTGGCATCAGACGGACTGTCACAAGGCCATCTGCCTCATCTGCCTCAAATATATGTAATACAGGATGTGAGACTGTTTAGCCTCACATCCTTTTTAGGCTAAGAGGAGGTATACATGGATGAATTAATAATGAATAAGGTAAAAATGTGTTTGTCCTCTGATACCTTATTAATGATAAGTGGACGTCCAGACCTACAGAAACACGGTGAGGAGAGGCTGGCTGAGTGTCTCCGAAAGCTAAGCTGTAAAGGTGCGTGAGTGCCATCTAGAGGTAACACCGGTTCTGCAGCCTCTTTAACGGCTGCTCATGCTGAGGGAGTCACAGAAATTTGTTCCCAGGGACCCCTCATTATCACAGCCTGACGGACATCATTACTATTGCCAGGGAGGGCATTAAGCAAGATTTTTCACATCTTGGGCCACAGTCTGCCTCCACCTTCCCTGACCACTGCAGACCACAGTAACCTCCTCTTACCTGGCAGTTCCCAGTACGTTTTCTTATCATCCAATCAGTCCCAAGTCAGAGCACTGCCTATTTTCAACAATTTTTTGAAATTCAATAAATGCATTCTATTGAGCTTGCATATACAAGTTACCGTGATAGCCACTAGCTTGCACAGTCTATAGGGAACAGTCCCTGGGCTGGAAGAGACATTGTGCACCCCCTCCTGCCCTCAGGGGAGTGCCTTGTAAACATCTCTGAGAGGTGTCCCCTGCCCTTGTTAGGACAGGATCCTGGAGAAAAGCACATCCCACCATCTCCAGGACAAGTGAACATGTGCAGGCAAGCCCGTAGGCAGTGCAAATCATGGGTTTATGAGTCAGTGAGACGCACTGTGAATCCAAGCTGTCACTCGGGGAACGTGGGCTAGTTACTTCCAGAAGACTTGATTTCCTAGTTTGTGCAATGGAATGATAATACTTGTGCCTGGTCTTATGGTAGGGAACAGCAAGAGTATTTATTGTTTACATATGGCCTAGTACAATTCTGGAAGCCAAGAAGGTGCTAAGAAAATGTTAGTTTTACTATCATTCTGACAATAAGAATTCTAATTTATAAGATTAACTCACCTGCCTTGCAAAATTGTTGATGATTAAATTATGTACACATGTAAGATAGACTGCCAAGTGAGACGGAACTTAAGATAGTTTCATCAAGAGAAGCTGCCAGTGGCTTCTGTCTGACAAACATTGTAAGTTTTATCACCTTGAAGGGGACCTTTGATTTTTCTCTGAACACTTTAGTTGTTACCTCTTAGTTAGTACAAACAAAAGACCACAAACTACACACTGAGATGTGGTATAGGTGTAACAAGTGTCTTTGAGGCTTACAAAGATTGTCCTTTGCAAACCCTTCTACAATCTGGCTACTTAGGATAAAGGACTAAATTTGCACAAGGCTGAGGAATCTCTAGGAAGAAAAGAGATTAATGACAATCTCTTCCCTTCTGAGAATCGAGATTAAAATCTCTTTGATAGATGGTGTACACTTGGAAGCATCACCGACCCTTTTACTATATGATGGTCTTGGAAAAGTCAAGGAAGGTAGATATCATAGGCAGGTATGCCTTGAATAATTACATGAAAAGTAAAAACCTTGTGACCTTGTTTTTATGCCTCAGACTGGTGAAGGGGATCATTCAAGCACTGCATCTGTAATGTGGTAGCACTCCATCACTAGCGGTTCTTATTACTATTATTGTTCCACATGGTTTCTTGCTAATCCAAGCCAGAGCCGTGTTATGTGGAAGCAGCCTCATCTGGGCCCCGTTAGCAATCTCTGTGAATGCTCGCTCAGTGGCTAGGCCAGAGCCCCCTTAGGATTGCAGAGCGGGGAGGGGGAGACTGCAAAGCAGGGGTCCAGGCCAGGCTTGCAGACACAGACACAGCTCAGAATTCTAAAATATTCTTCACATACTTCTTCTCCCTGTTGGTGCATGGTTTTCCCTAGCAGGGACACATTAGAGAAATGCCTCAAAATAATGCTTGTCCCTTGAACATTTCTAATGAGAACAACTTGCTCTAAGTGGCGTATCGAAAGAGGACGGCCCAAGTTGCAGATGGTTTTTCCTTTTCTTTTTCCTTTCCCTCCACTCATGTTATGTCTCTTGCACAGTTCAGCGCAGAAGCGAGAACAAACAGTGGAGGGCATGAAGTAATAGTTCTTGCCGACGTGACAAAGTCCAGAGGCCTTGAATCATCTCCTGAGTCTGTTACATTTTCCCTCCCAGTGGACTTCCTGTGTTTGCTACACGAATAATGCACTTTTAAGCGCTTGGAACCACATAATGGCAACCTCAACAAAATGGCAGTGGGAAGGTAAACTGTCACTACCAATTTGCATCTCGATAGTGCAGCTTTCTTTGTAATGCGCACTTAATTACATTAGAGGCATGGGAAATAAATCGTATTCCCGTGGTCCATTGTTGGGATTACCTTCTAAATACGAACAGTCAGATTTATCTTTAGGTTTATTGGTGACAAATTTCAGCCCATTGTCCTAATGGTGCAGTAACATCATCTACTACCACAGGATACAAATTAAATTTAGTTAAATTTCTCAAAAACAATCTCAGAATCACCGGGAACGGGAACTTGAGGGACTCAGAAAATAACCCATGCTTTTTTCAGCCTTGGCAGCATGCTGTAATCACCTGGGCAGAGTTAAAAAATAGCAATGCACAGGCCCCACCTCAGAGCAATTAAGCCAGAATCTCTAGGGACAGGGCCCAGTTATCAGGATATTTTAAAGCTTCTCGAGTGATTAATAAGTGCGGCCTAGAATGAATGCCGCTGATATAAATCAGCCTCCTGACTATGCAGGCAGGGCTGAGGCCCTGCGATGGAGGGTAGGGACTCCCAGGGGTGGCTGGAGGACTGTGACTGGAACCTCCGGCTCTGCCCCAGTTGGCTGGCTTCCCGGCGGTGGGCTGCCCTGCCTTAGCAACTCCACTTTGTTTCCCTCTCCCGCCATGACCCACCTCTGCCTCCACGTCTCTGTTTCATTCAATGATTCATTGGATTGGTATGGAGTACTTACTTTGTGTCAGAGAACTCCATTCCTGGAGTGTGCTCCTACCGCCTGAGTGGCCAGACCCTTCCCAAAGCATTCCTGAAAGGCCTTGCCCTTCTGCAAGCAGCAGCTAATGACCAATTCAACCACAAGAGGGAGCCAAAGGCCCCCACTGCCCCTTGCTTAGACCCAAGCTTGGACAAACCTAGCAGAGGACAAACTGATTGCTGGAGGCAGGCCAACCAGGGAAGGGGTGAGGGCCCCTGACAGCCATGAAGCACAGGGCTTCACAGCCAGGGGTCTCCGGAGCCTTACTCAGTGCACTTAGACCCTCACCTATAAAAATATGCCAGAAGGTTGTGCAAGGATTAAATGTGAGTGTGCCTGGAATGTAGTAAGTGCCCGATAAATAGTGAATGCAGTCTTCTGATATCCCTTCCCCTGCCTTTTCTCCCTCTTTCTTTCATCCTCACATGATGCAGACTGAATGTTTGTGTCCCCCAAAATTCCTGTGTTGAGATCCTAACCTCCATTGGGATGGTATTAGGAAGTAAAGCCTTAGGGAAGTGATGAGGTCATGAGGGTAGAGCCCTCATGATGGGGATTCATGCTTTTATAAGAGACCCTGGAGCACTCCCTTCCCCTTTCTGTCAGGGGAGGACACAGTGAGAGGACAGCCATATGGACCAGGAAGCAGGTCGTCATCAGGCACTGAATGTGCTGCCACCTTGATCTTGGGCTTTCAGAGTCCAGAACCATGAGAAATGCATTTCTGCTCTTTATGTGCCACGCAATCTGTGTGTTTTGTTCCAGCAGCCCCAGTGGACTAAGACATCATCTTATTCTTTTTCCTTTTTCCCAAAGTCAAAACATGTGGGGAGTGCCTGAGCCCCCGAGTAGCCACAACTCCACTGTGGATAGATGTTCACTTTGTAGCCTCCCTGCCCCGTACACTTTCAACGGCAAACTTTACATTCTCCAGTTATGAGATGAACAATGCCTAAAATGGCCCTGTTTGTCACCAGTCCTTCCACCAGATAGTTCCTTGGTCAGGGACCTGCCGCGTCCCCACCCCTCCCCGACTTCCCAGCCCCACTAAGAAGCAGCCTTTGACCTCCACACTTCGTTGATCACTCCCAGGTTTGGAGCTCACTGTGCCCCAGGCAGCCCCGTGACAGGATGACTGGTCCTGTTTTAAACTAAAGTTTGGTTCTCCACCAATGCTTCTGCCTTGGGCCCTTCAGAGATTTGGAGACAGAGACACAGCCTCTAGAGTCTTCTCTTCTTTGGACTTTAACCATCAAATCCCTCCCCACCTTGGTGAAACCTTCTCCCAGTTTGTGGTCCCTGCACCTGAAGGTGATTGGTCGTGTGTTCTGACCGGGGTTGAGGGCAAGGGGACTGACTCTCACACGTCACTGCCGGCCAAGACTGCATACCCCTGGCATCCACCAGGCAGCCTGCCTCTTCTGTCCACCTGGGACTGCCTCTGCCTCTCAGGCTGTTCTCATGTGGATGGTGCAAAATACTGAAGTCCCTAAGACTAGATGCTCATAATGGGGGACTTGGACAGGGCATAAGGTCAATTCCACCAGCCCCTTCCTCCCTGTCCCCTGTCCTCCCCCATGCCTCTCCCCAGTGCACAGACTGGTGTCTATCTGTCAGCTCCCTTGACCTCAAAAACCTCTTATTGAACAATTCCAACTCTTACATTCTTTTCTGGGCAAATACAAACCAGTTCCCAAATGAAAAGCCATCTTCTCACTCTTAGCCCTGCACAAGCAGAGTTGTAGATAAGAGTCCCTGGTTCCTCCCAGGGCTGCAGATGAGAACACTCCCTGTTATGTGAATGCATCAGGACTTCCCTGTCTTTCTCCCTCCCTCCCAATACACACACGCATGCGCGCGCGCACACACACACACGCATACACACACACGCGCACGCACACACACGCACGCACGCACACACGCGCACGCACACGCGCGCACGCACACACACATGC
>PVJL010010083.1:40476-52150 GCA_004026885.1 Lyroderma lyra | reverse complement strand
ACATGTCACACGGAAACACACACGTGTATGCCCTGGGGTTATCCGTGCTCTGAAAACGAAGCAGAGGGTGATGAATGCCTTAGAAGAACGCAGGGCTCTGAGGCACCAGAGTACGGGAACGAGACTTCGCTGTGTTGTGTGGGGAGGTGACAGGGGACAGCAGGGATTTGAGGCTACAGTGACCGACTAAGGTGGGGCAACGCAACTAGGAGGTGACAGGCAGCGCGACAAAGCATCAGCGTCACTGTTTTAGCTGCGTCGGCGGTGGACCGCGGTGCTGCCCCAGAAGAGGGCCCACGATGACACAACAGGTCACCGATTTACTACAAAGGTCCACGGAGGGACCCCGGTCCCTCACAGCTACTGTCTCCAAAACTCAGTTGTGAAGGCTGAGGTGTCTTCCCTGAGTCACCGGGCTGGTGGGTCGAAAATGCTGGGTTCACAGGTGACCCACCTGCGACCTGCCCCTCTGTGTCAAACCCGACGCTTGGGCTTTTCCCCTGGTGGGCACACAACCAATAACAAAGGTCACAGAGTAATGCCCACCCCTGGCTCACAAAAGTTCAGATTTACGTCCAAGCACATGAAAGCCGCAGCCAACGAGAGGAATGACGGTCCCTTCCTGCCCTGAGCCCCGCGTGCGCATGACAGTTTGGGCATGGGGCTTGCTGGTCACCTGCTGTCCAACGCTGTGCACTGGGCAGGGGCCCAGAGGTCCTCACGGGCCATGTGGCTTCATTTCTGGCCACTTGCACCACTGATGACGTTGGTTTCAAGAGGGAGCCTGCTGAACCCGAAACCATCAACCTTAAAGGTCCAGCTCAGCGGTGCCTCAGCATGGACGTCATTTAGACGGAAGGAACTCGCAGAACAGCGCCGTGCAGTGCGCGGGACAACCTGCCGTACGCCCGCGTGCGGCCTTCCCGTGGCGGCAAGGAGAGAGAATGCTGGGGGCGCCCTGGAGGCGCGGTGGCTGGGCTTCGGTGCTCTCACCGCCGCGGCCTGGGTTCGAGTCCCCAAAAAAATAGAGAGTGTCAGTCGGTGCTTTCTTCCTCTGTCCTGGTGGACGAGAAACGACCTCCATGCTTTCTTCAAAATTAGCACATGGCATCAGGGCGCAGCATCACGCTGTCCACAAGCCCCAGAAAGCAGCCGTCGCAGGCGCTGATGGAAACAGCAAAGGCGTCTGAAGCTGTTCACCGTCTTTTGAACCTTCGTACACGATGACAGACCGTCAGCTCCACGAGAGGAGGGACCAAGCATGCACGGGAGCCGTGACAGACCCCGAACGTCACGGCAGGCACCCACACGCCCGCGCTGAGCAAACTGGGTGGCCACGCCGTTGTTCAGCTCCTAGTCACCCGATGGAAACGCTCGCCGGGTTTTGGAGAACGTTAAACACGGTCCCTCAGCGTCACATGGTAAAACGCTGAATCAGTTTGCGTGGCTTAGACGTGAAAACGGAAGTGAGCTACGTGCGCTTTGCACCGCCATTTATTGTCAACCGAGCGACCTTCATCTGCACACGTGTCCTCGTTAGGAATGAGGAGCTACGTGGTGTGACCCTCTCCTCAAACAGGCACGAAAACGGCGGGACCCGACCCCATTTCACAGGGCGGTCACAAGGCTGACGAGCACGCGGACACTACGTGGGTGCAGGCGGGCGCACCCCCCCCCCCCCCCGATCTGGAGCCTTACAGTAACCGGGTGGGGTGCAGGGCCGAGAGACGGACACGTGTCCCCACGCGTCGGCAGACACTAGCTCTGTGACACTAGCTCAGAGTCTGCCGGCTCTGTCAGCAGCCCTCCCAGACTGCCACCTGCCCGTGTCCTGTAAACCAGGCGTGCCCCACTAGTAAGGACCTGGCCCGCGTGGTTTTCAGCACCGGGCAGCTTAGCGACATTAGAGCACCGTCACGCCCTGACTCTTGTCCTTGGCGGAACCCCGCGTCTGAGGCGGGCCCCCCAAACACTGCTCGGGATGTTTTCGGGGTCCCGGCTGAGTGCTCTCGGGTGGTTACTCTGAACTCCTTTTGCGCTTCTGACGCAGGATGGCTCCTGTCGTGGGTAAGGAGAGGCAAGGAACATGCCAGAACAAAAACCACTGTCAAGGGCTAATGGCCAAATGCCAGGAGAGAGGAAGCGTGCTTCAGGAAGCCCCGCCCAGCAGCCTGTCCGGGAGGCGTGGCCTCAGCATGCGCGCGGCCTATCCCTGAAGCTGGGCCTGCAGGGCCCGCGACCCTTCGCCCCCTCCGGTCACCTCTGTGAGGGAGCCACGCCCGGCACAGGTCACGCTGCTCTGCCCTCGCTTTGCTTCTTTCCCTCGGCCACCTGGGGACGCTGGAGCCCCACGCTGTAAATTTCGGCCCCAGACACAGCGACGGGGCTTCCAGGTCTCAGGACAGATGCTTGCCCCGCCCCCGAGCCCCGCCCCCGAGCCCCGCCCCCGGCGTCCGGCCCCACGGATGCGTTACTTATTGGCTTCTGGCAGCGATGCCAGACTCCGAAATACCGTCCCGGACTCGTGTGCAACATGAGGAGCCTCCTGAGGACAGGGCTTATGTGCTTGCTGGCCACCACGCTGGGCCAGCGCCCACACCTGAGACACGTACGCCGGGCCGTGACACATCGGCCCCAGGCCGTTGTTTCCGTGACGCTGGTCTTTACGGGCCCATTCCTCTGGGCTGTGAGGAGCAAACCCAGGAGGCAGCTGGAAGGGGCCTCGCTCCTGCCTCAGGGTCACCCAGTTGGTGAGGTTTCGGATGCCGCCTACAGGCGAGCGCCTTCTGAAGGCATCTGGGCGGCCACGGATCAGTGGCCTTCTGCAGTCACACTCTGGAGGGGACAGCTGGGCACGAAGAGTCAACTGGTTTCACCATTAGGATTTCCGGCGCTGTCTAACAGGCAATTTCTGAACGTCATAAAAGCCTTCTTAATTTGGCTCCGTATTGTGTGAAGCAGATGTCCGTGGTGACTACACTGATCAGTAAGTGGTTTATATTATTCTGACGGCTGCCGCCGCGACCGCAGAGAAGGCTGCACGGCAAGGCCGGCCGGCGCGGGGCCGGGGACGACCGGGTGTCACGCTCAGGAGGCGGCGGTGGTCCGCGTCAGAGCACACGTCCGCACGCCCGGCAGCGCTGTGCATTCCTAAGTGCAGGCCCCGCTCCGTGGTTTCCTGATGAACGTGAGACGGGAGGCAGGACGGCAACCCAGAGCCACCTGCGCTGCCCGGAGCAACGCCTTCACAGGGACCTCGTGTCGTGCCATCACTCCTGGCCGTTCGGTTCCCTGGCAACTGTGGACGAAATAACCACTCCGCCCCCAACCGCCTTCCGTGAAGGGTCAACTTCTTCAGTGAAAGCGGTGGCAGTTTCCACGGACGAGGCAGAAATCTTTGCTCGTCCCCGTGTGTCACCACAGCACCCTCGCCGGCATGCTGGGCGCTGCATGCTCAGAGCAAGAGCCCCCGTGAGACAGTCCCTGCAAAAAGCCCCAAGGGGACACAGCTGGCTGCCCCCCCCAGCGACCGGCCAAGGACCGCAAGAGCAGACACGTCCCTGTCAGCACAAGCATGTCCTCATGTCACAGCTGGAGTCGGTGACGTCCGCTCAGTGTGCTGGAGACGGGGCTGGTCTCCGTCTCCGCCATGGGACCCTGAGCCCCGTCAGAGCGTGGCCGGGCTCTGCTCCTGCGGAACTGTGTGCCCAGCCCAGCGTGGGGCTGGCACCGAGCAGGGCCGCGGCCAGCTGCGGAGGGAGGACGGGGTGGAGGAAGAGGAGTTGGAGGTGATGGGACGCGCGCTGCCCAGGAGCAAACGCTGCCCGTGGCCCGGCGGTGGGAGGCTCGGCCTCCGGTCTCCCGTGCACACAGTCCGGATCCACGAGCGCCCAGACGTAACACGCACATGTGCTGTGACGGCCACGGTGAGCGCGGGGCCCCGGACGACCAGCATTAAGCTCGGGCCCGTCAAGGGAGACGCTGGTTCTCCAGGCGTGGACCTGGGTGGGGATTTCGCTGTTTCTGAACGTGAGAAGGAGCATTTAGCTGCAAAGTCCAGTTGTGCCAAGCTAGCAACCCCTCTGGCCAGATCGGGGTCTGCGCTGGTGACTTCTGTGCCCGGGGGGACAGGCCCTGGGGTCTGAGTCACGGAAGCCGCCATCTCTGAGCTCCCCCCCGGGCCGCAGGCTACCCGCCGTCGGTGCATCTCCGCTCACCGTTCTGTACCAGAGTCACCCGTGGGGACAGGCAGCAGAGGCAGATGCCCCCACCCTCACGTCGTGGACGGTCACACGACCCGTCACGGCTCAGGACCAAAACAGGACCGGGGTTTGCTGATGCCCCAGCTCCTGCCCAAATGACTCGAGGACGAGAGGAGTGACTCCCGAGCTGTCCAGTCACCCAGTGGGCTTTTCCCTTCCTCGCCCGTGACCAGCGTGGGCCACGGCGTCTCTCTGGGGTCAGGTCCCCGTGGACTTCCAAATGGGAGGGTGGGAGGCGGCTGACCTGGGGAAAGCCCGAGGCCGGGCCTGCAGGGTCACTACCCTCATCCTTCCCGGGGGCCACCCCTAACCTCACGCAGACACCCTCAGGCCTCGTCCCTGGGAAGTGGGGATGTTATGAACCTCGTACTGCACACACGTGTCTTCGAACAGGAGTAGCACACCCTTCAGTGCCGTCACGCTTTGGAAACGGACGCCGTGCGCACGGCTTTTGAACAAGTCACGGACACTGCACACAGGACCGGGGCGCAGACATGCTGACCCCCGCACACGCACTGGGTCCCGGGCGCTGAGCACACAGAGGAAGCGCCCACTCACGTTTCCACAGGGTTTCCTCACGCACCTGGGCTAGGAGCCCCCCGCCGGCACCACCAGCGTGTCACCTCCGCTGCGCAAAGCAGGCCTGACCCAGGGCCTCGCACAATCACAGACGTGCCTACACTTCCGCAGAACTGCCGGAAAGCTCCGAACTACTATTGGTGGAGCATCTAAGACAAACGCTTCTGATTACCCTTTTGTTTTTTAAAAACAAAGCAGCAGAGAGTAAACACTCACGCGCAACCACCAGAGCCAAGTGCTGCTGAGGCAGAAGCCTGTGAATGCACTCCGCCTTCTAGAACACGTAAGAGGGCAGCGCGCAGAGCGGCTGTGAGGCTGAGCGCTCGAGGGAGCGAGCGCTGGAAGGGCGGGAGCTGGCGGGAGCGCGCGGGAGGGGGCGGGAGCGGGCGGGAGGGGGTGGGAGCGCGCGGGAGGGGGCGGGAGCGCGCGGGAGGGGCGGGAGCGGGCGGGATGGGGCGGGAGCTGGCGGGAGCGCGCGGGAGGGGGCGGGAGCGCGCGGGAGGGGGCGGGAGCGCGCGGGAGCGGGCGGGAACGCGCACACACAGCCGGAACCGGATGTGGAGACGCGTGCCACTCGGCCGAAGCCCGCGTGCTGGAAACGCGGGGCCCCCTGGCCTGGGGTCAGCAGCAGAGCCGCTCACAGAACCCCCCTGGAAACAGGTGTGCACACGTGCTCTTTATCACCTCGGGTGAGAGTCCATTGTCCACCTCCGTGCGAATGGGGACCGCGTTCATTTCATGGCATTGTCACCCCCACGCCCTTCGTTATTACCCTGAACGCTGACCGTGACCGTCCAGCATGACCGCACAGAAGACCCTGGTCTAGAGGTAGCCTGGGAGGGACAGGACAGCTGGGGGTGCGGCGTGGCCGCTGTGGGCACTGCCATCCCTGCAGACGCAGTGATGCTTAACCGAGTTCTCCGGCGCTTTACATTTCACAGGAACCTCTGACCTTTGTGACATCAGGAGGATTTATGTCACTGTACCCACCTGGCAATGAAAGCAACTCAGAAAGGTGAGTTTCCAAAGCCCCATGGTCAGCGCGTGTTAGAGCTCAGTGACTAGTCTTGTACGCTGGCACGCCCGGTGTCCCACACACCCCTCGGTGCCTCGATGAGCATGTGAGCGGAGACAGCCGTCTCAGGAAGGGCAGCCCTGTCACCGGTCGTCAGCGTCATGCACGAGGACGCCCCGTACTCCTGGGCTGAGGCAGAGCGCGGTGGGTGGAGAGCAGGCTTGAGCCAGAGCGCCCAGGTTCAAATTCAAGCGCTGCTGTCACCAGCCGTGTGACCCTGGGCACGTGTCTCACCTGTCTGCGCCCGTTTTCTTCTCTGTAAGATGAGGCTGACAAGACAACCTACCTTTGTGGCTGCTAATACTCGCAAAGCACTGAGAGGAACGTCTGCGATGTGACGACTACTGCACGTGCACTGGGTGAATGACTGAATGACTGAATGAATGAATGGATTGTTCTACTCAGACGTGGATCTTCTCTAACCGGCCGAAGCGACTTCCTAAGGAGTCTTCACAGCGGCACTACCTTTACGCTTCAGCCCACGGCCAGCAACGCACCGAGGCCTGGACGTTCGAGCTGCCTCCCAGACCAGCGGGGTCCCTGCCCTCACCACTGCCCGGAAAACCACAGGCCGAGTTCGCCTCGTAATTCCAGGGGTTGGCGGACGAACGGCCGTCTTTCAGCCACGGGGTGCCCACGCTCGCCTGCGTCACCAGTGCCCCGTGGCTGGGACGTGCGGCCCTGACCGTGAGGTCCAGCTTAACCCCCGGCTGTGGAGGCCTCGCGCAGACAGTGCGCGTGTGAACAAACAGAACCCGGTTGGACGACCCTAACGGACTCGTCAGGGAGATCACTGCCCCCTAAAGCTCCCCGATCTCAACACCGAGGCCGGAGAGCGGAATGCAGAAGATTCTGCTTCGGACGCGACGTGGCCACCCCGTCAGTCAGAACCGCGTGTGGCTCGGTCCCCTCTTCTGCAGGGTGGTCTGTAAAGAGGAGAAGCCATGCAGGCACACGACCGACAGCCCTGGACTGAGAGGGCTCCATCTGCCAAATCACTAACACCGTCCCACGGGACGGGGGCCCTTTACAACGTTGTTTGCGAATTCCCTGCGTGGACCTCGTGGAGACCAGATGGACTCGCCCCGGGCTGACCGCCACAGGGCAGAAGGGCTTCCGTGCTGTCCTCACATTCCGATCGTCAGGGCCTGAGTGCCAGGCAGACCGGGCTGTCCGGGAGAAATCGAGCTGTAAGTGCCTCTACTTCCCCTCTGACATGGCTGGACCCCTTCCGACGGCCCTCGTCGGTCCAAGGAGGGTGGTACAAGACGCAGCACATCCACCTGTGTGTCAGGGTGAGGAGACCCCTAAGTCAGTCCCTGAGCTGCATGGACGGCGGCGAGGAGGAGCTTGAACCTGCCTGGACTGTCATCACGCTTCTCGGTGTTTTGTGTCCGAGTCTGTCGTCACTTTCTCTGCAGCCGAGTCCAGTGTGGGCGCTGCCTCCGAGGAGCTCTGACCACGGGCCAGGCCAATGTTCTGGCCATGAAGAAACTCCACATCATGCGCGTCTCTAAGAACGCGTCCGCCGGCCAGCAAGGCCAGTCCACCGTGATGAATGGCTACGGGACAAGTAGGTCTCTAAACTTACTTCCTATCTGACAGCCCTCCGGCAGGGGCGGCGAACGGATCCCTCTGACTCCCGCCTGCCACGGGCAGGCCCTCTGAGAGCTGCCAGTCCCTCCCTCCCGCCTCATTTCCAGCCACCCAACAGAACCGGGGTCCACGCCTGCACCTCCAGGTTCTCTGTAGCTGCTGTGCTGGAGATGAGACGCTGAGTGACACCCACAGCCTGGGAAGCCACCAAAGATCTGTTTCTGTGTTCTCAATCGACACAAAGCTGGAAACAAAGTTTAGTTCGTGTGTTTACACATCTCCGGGCCCCCGAGACACTCTGTGGTTAAGTTGCGTAACGGACAGTTTGCAACGAGTTCATCCCCCCGAGTTCAGGGAGGGCCAACGGTGTCCTCGGGCTGTGCAGTTCGAATGCATTGGCTCAGAGTGTTTGCGAAGCCTCTATGGGGGCCGCAGCGCTGTGCTACATGCTGGGAATGCAGCGGTGACACGAACTAGACAGAGACACATCCGGAAAGTCAGTTACCTGCTGAACCGATGACCTTAAGGAAACAACGTAAGTGTGACGAGTTGGTCACATGTTTTACCTGCTCAAAGCTTAAAACTGTTGGCTTGACACTAAGACTGTTACAGACTCTGCTGTGGGTGCTTAGACAAGGTTACAACTTTTCGAGAATATAAACATGTTTCTGTGAGGTCTAAGACGTGAAGATACATTTAAAATTTCTCAAGTTTGAAGACCTGACGGACGTCATCAACCCATGACAACCAGAGACCCCCTCAGTAAGCAGCTTTTCCTTCGGAAACCCAGCACCACCGCCTGCTCACTGAGCCTCACACCGAGACCCGTGTTTGCACTGGAATGTCACCCGCGCGTCTTCGCTTCCAGTCCCGGGACGCCAGCTGAGTGGGAGTGTTAGGCAGCTGTAGGGAGCCGCCGAGTGACGTGTGACTTAGCAAATTCGGCGTAATCCAAAGATGTGATGTAATTGCTATGTTCATCTCTGTGTTCAAAACCTTTTCCCAGGTCTTCTCATCACGTTTCACTCTCACCTGTGTCTAACTTGGTCCGTTCTGAGAACCCGGCCCGGTGTGGGCGCTTGGACCAGAAAGGCGAACGACACACGGGGACTCTCAGTGGAGCTGTGCCGTCACGACCTTAAAGGCTAAGCAGGAGATGCGGCCGGAGCGTCACAGAGCCCAGGAGCATTTTCCCGAAGGGGGTTTCTTAGGGGCCGACGTTGCTGCTTCACTGCAAGTGTCTCTCGTTCCGTCCACTTACGTTTTTGGTCTAGAGAAAGCCAGACCCAGGCTGCTGCCCAGGAACCCCGAGGCCGGCCCGTTCCTGACAGCGGAGCGTCCCTAACGTCCTCTGCATCGCGGCAGAAAGAAGACAACACGAGGGGCGGCGCTGGAAGGTGACACTGGTGGGATGTGGAACCCCCACTTTGCTTCTGAGGCTCCTGATCGGCCCCATGGAGGGGGCAAGCCGGGACCCCAACTCCGTCAACTCTGTGCATGGGGCCTCCCGGGAACCCAGGTCAGGAGAGGCCGGTTTCTTCGGGAAAGCAGAGGCCCCTTCCCACAGCCTGAAGGCGTGCTGCTCCAGCACAGGGCGCCGGTGACCTGCGCACGTCGTGCACCCACGGGGCAGGCCACGTCCTCGTACAGGTGCACGCGTGGAAGCCCGCCCCCCGTCCCTCCGCGCCCCTCCCTCCCCCACCGCGCCTGCACCGCAGGAACCTTCAACTTAGCACCGGCTCGTCCAGCCCGGGGCCCGTGGGCTGCCCGCGGCCCCGCACGGCTTCGAACGCGGCCCAACGCTCGTAAATTTTCTTAAAACGTGGCGACATCTTTCTGCGACCTTTTTCCTAGCTCCTCTGCTACCGTTGGCGTGAGTGGCTTTACGTGTGGCCCGTGACAGTTCCTCTGCTTCCAGTGTGGCACGCTCACACACTGAACAGCCAGGAAGTGCGCCCCAAGTTTAAAAGGAGCTTTTCCTGGGAAAGACGGCGGCGGGAAGTGTCCTTTCCCACCGGGCAGGCACACGCGGGGCTCCTTCCCCAGCGCCCGTCTCCGACTTTGTAAGAATTTCCCTTCCAAGTGTCCCCTGTCACGATGGTGAACGCCGAAGAAGCCCTCTTCTCCCCTCGGGGCGTGCCGGGCGTCTGCCTCTGTCACTCTTTTCCAGCCTCCAAACCATAATTCCACTCCCCCCACCCTCCAAGCTGAGAGGCTATTTCCAAGTGACAACGCCTTGTCACCGTGACAATGTGAGCAAGTGAGGAGAGGTCTACAGCGCTGTAGTAAACCGTGGCCGCCCTGATGCTCTCAGGCTCACGGGTTAACACGTCCCCACGCTGTCGCCTGGTTACAGGCAAAACCCACCAAGGGCGAGCACAGGGGGGCTGCCACACGGGCACCACACGGACGGGACCCTGGGATGGCACGCGGGGATCCCCGTCCATGCAGCACACAGCCACGCGGGCACCACGCGGACGGGTCCCTGGGATGGCACATGGGGATCCCCATCCACGCGGCACACAGCCACGCGGGCACCACGCGGATGGGACCTTGGGATGGCACGCGGGGCTCCCCATCCACGCGGCACACAGCCACGCGGGCACCACGCGGACGGGACCCTGGGATGGCACGCGGGGCTCCCCATCCACGTGGCACACAGCCAGGCGGCTGGCGGCCTCCACAGAAGGCCAGTCCCCACCACTCGGGCTGAGTCGTGCTCTCGGCTTAGCCGGCCTGCACGTGTGTGCGTACCTGTGAGCACACCTGACGCGACAAGCCTCCAGGCACCTCACTGACGAGCCCAGGACGAGACCCCCTCCCGTCACGGGGCCCGTGCTGACCACGCGCTGGACCAGAAAGGAAACCAGAAAATGAGCGTCGACGCCACAGAAAAGGACCCGCGGCCGATACGGGTGATGAGCAACTTCCGGGCCTATGGCACCTCGAATGCACGTACGACGCCGCCACACGCAGCCAAGTGCCACTGTCCTGTTTTCACACATCGCTGTTTGCTATTTCGGGAAATCAGAGTGGACACGTCCACGAAGCACAAAAGGATCCTCAACTGAAACAGGACGGCACGTCCCCGAAGGCCCTGCGCGGGGGCTCTCGCCAACGCCCATCACAGCTCGCCCGTATGTCTGCGATGCTCAGCTGCCAGGGACGTGCCCGCTTCCCGGGGAGAACCAGGATGGGTGACAGCCACCGGGCACGGTCCTCTCCCAGAGCTGGACACGCCGCCTTCCCTACCACCGAGGAGAGAGCAGCACTGAGCAGAGAGACGGCGCCGGCCGCGGGCTTGATTTCTGTGACGTCTCTCGCCCTCCTCCCCGCCTCGGCGTTCCCAGTCCGTACCGTGTCCCTTGCCTTTACGTGGGGACGGCGGTCCACACCGACACAAGCTCTGTGAGGACAGTGCTGCCCGGAGGGGACAGCAACATCACTTGCTGGGACTCTCAGGACCCAGCGCCTGACCCGGGTGTGGCAGCTGGTGTCCACTCCTGCACAAATGCCCAAACTGCTGCCACCCCTGACGAGGGGACAGAGCACGTGCCCCAGAGAATGAGGGGTGTCCACAGGGAGTCCTTGTCCCGTCAAGGATGCCGGCAGACCAGCCGACGCAACGAGAGCAGGAGGGGCGGGGGACACGGGACCGCATCGCGCAAACGGCCGTCTGCTCCGCCCCGACGGCCAGCGAACAGGCCTGTCACCCCCGCAGAAGGGGGGTTTCAAGGAGTTTTCAGGGCAGCGGCTTGGAGGACAGGTCCATGGGCGCCACCTGCAACGCCGCTGGGGTGCGTGCTGCTGGGACGGGCCGCACAGCGCGGAGGCGAACCCCATCACAAATGGGGTCCCGGGCCCTGACGCCACGCCTGGGCGTCTGACGGTGCCGGGACGGCGGGGCAGCTCCCTGCTGGGCGACAGAGCCCTCCCGCGCCCGGTCTCGGGGTCTCCAGACGCCGCCCCCCAGGACAGGAAGTGGGGAGCGGACTCCCGTGCCCCGCGGCGTCCATGAGCACTGTTTCCGGCGCTCCACCCCACACGCGCCCTTTTGCCCCCTGCCAGAGGGCTGGGCGCGCGCACTTAGGTTTACATGACTCCAGTGTCACCTGCGCCTGAACGCCCCCCCACGTGGCCCAGGCGCCAACGCCGCCCCCCC
>PVJL010010083.1:23573-40376 GCA_004026885.1 Lyroderma lyra | reverse complement strand
GCCTCAGGTCACCAGCGTCTCTCCAACCGGCCCCACGTGGACACGGGGGGCGCGCCGGCCTGCCCGTGTCTCCAGGACAGACCTGAGCACCGAGCACCGCGCTCCCCTCCGGGGTCGCCCCCACCCTTTAGGCGGCAGGAGACACCTTCCCCTGGAATTCGCAGAAATGCCTTTCGACTGGAATTTTCTTCTGGCCTCCTCATGCGGAAGCTGTTAGCCGTCCGTTATCTTTATGTGCGTGATTAGGAGTAATGGCTGATTTGTGAAGTTATCTATTACGGGAAATAATCAAGATTAATGAGGCCTGTGGCACTTGCTGAACGCCGGGGGAGATTTATTGCTCGGGCTGCGCGCGGCTCGCGTCCTGCGCCGGTGCTTCAGGAGTCGCTTTTGTTTTCTCACAAATGCAGATGGAGCCGCGAGTTCCTGTGGACGGCTCAGCCCCCGCCCACCCCCAGCACCGTCTGACTTTTCAGAACGATGGAGTCTAGTGCCCACCCTGCAGGAGCCCGGGGCGGGAGGGGCTCGCTTACAGGCCCCCGGCACAGGGCGCAGGCACAAGTGCTGACGGTTAAGAATCACCGTTAGGTGGCAAAGAGGCCTGTCCCCAGGCCAGGACTTGGCCTCAGTGGACACAAAAACCATGGCTGCTGCTGCCTCAAAAGCGGAAGGCATTCCTTCCGTCACTTGCTTGAGGTGCCTCCTCCCCGACGGAGCTGTCTGTCCCGCAGCTACAGGGGTGCTGGGCGTGGCGGAAGCCAAGCCACCGCGCAGACGCACCTCTGTCCTGGCTACGCGGGGCTGTCTGTACCCTGCACATCTCCGGGGCTGGGGGTGGCGACCCAGGATACCAAGGGCCCCAGCTGTGCAGTGACACGAGATAACAGAGAATGCTTCTGATGCAGAGCCGGGGGTAGGGGGGTGGGGACCCAACGACCAGATCCCACTGGGGGCAGCAGACCCCGAGCCGGGCTGCGTCTCCCGCCTCCTCACTCCGCCCCCCAGTGAAGCCCTCTGCACCTGCACAGCTCACTTGCAGACGGTGCAGTCGCAGGACTGGTTTCACGAGGCCAAACCAAGTGTCACATGCACGAGCGCCTAGGAAAACCCGCACGTTAGCTACCGGTACTGTTTTAACAGAACCACGTGTCGGTGACAAGGTACCCGGAATCTTCTGGACACCTGACCCACGGTGCTCTAACACGACGCTTCACATCTGTGAGCTCCCACTCTCAGTCAATGGCTGGAATGAGGGTATAGTGGCTGAACCCCAAATTAGGAGTTAACAGGTCTGGCTTCCAGACCCAGGTGAGCACCCCCCAGCTAGGGACCGTGTGCTGGCCAAGGCATTTTACGTCTCTGGGTGCCGTTTCCTCTCCATGAAATACAGGACCGGAAAATGACCTTGAACGTCTTCAACGACAGCATCACGTCCGGGTCCAGTTAGGGGGAGGGCCCGCACCAGGAGGGGCCGTGAAATCGATGCAACATGCCCGAAATCGTATGTGAACGAAGGGAAACAGAGGTCCCTCTGAACCCCGAGATCGCTGAGGTACCACCACAGTAAAGACTCGGATGGGGTGTTTGCTTGCAGAACCTGAAAAGGCCAAAGCCTCCAAGAACGCCCTGGACGAGACACGGGACCTTCGAACGTCCCGACAGGACTCTCCGTGTGCCGGCGCCTTCGCTGCCCCAGGGGCGTGAAGACAATCACCGGGCTCAGCTACGAGCACGTGCACGACGGCCTCGGCTGTCACGCGATGACGGGGTTTTGGGCGGAGGGTCCGCACTCTCCAGACCAGGCAGGGCCAGCGTGCGGCCAGGAGGCCTTGCGTGCAGCGCGACACCAATTCTTAGCGCGCCGTGGGGCTGCTCCGGGACCTGTGTGGTTCCTGGCTCAGCAGCCAGCACCCGTGTGACCGCGACAGCCGTCCCGCCGCGCCCGGGAAGCCAGGCCCGCTGCCCTCGACCACGGCCTCCGGCAGAAGTCAGAAAACGGCGCGTGTCCCCGTCCTCCCCCGAGGCCTCGGTCGTTCATGCTCCGGCGCAGTCCGAGACGGCGGCACGCACAGCAGCCCACCGCCCGGCCGGCAGCAGGCCGTCTGCGCACCCCAGCAGCGGCGGCACCACTTGGGAAGTTGGGGTGCGGTTCCCTCTGGGGGTGCGGTTTCTTCGTCCCTGCCCAGCCCGAGCCTCAAGCTGCCTCTTCGCACATGATGTCTTTTTCAGGCCCAAGTCAAATGCCACGTTTTCACCTTCGACCTTTCCAAGTGACAGTCGCCTGTCCCTTGTCAGCACCCCCAAAGCCTCACTTGGCCCAGGGGCCAGGTCCCCCCGTGTGTCTGCGGACCCCTCCGTCTGCCCAGTGGGATGGTGGGGACAGCGTCCCTGGGGAGCGCCGGCCACGGAGCTCCCCACACCTCGCCGCACGCTGCCACGGCACCCATGCCACTTGTTGGGGTGACATCCAGCTGCAGCTCAGGGCGCACTTTCTCTTCTCCGCCAGAGGACCGTCCGCTCTGTCTCCCGCGTGCGGATGGACCGGAGAAGCACACGCGGCGGCCCCACGGCTCACGGCCCGGCGAGCCCCAGAACCCGCGCCGTCTGACGCCTGGGCCGCCAGCTCTCCGCTCTGCACAGACGCCGGCACAGCCCCCGGCCCACATCCGCCAGCGACACTTTGCTGTTGAACAAACAGCCGAATGATCCGGAAACCCAGAGAACGCGGCAGGAACCGAGTTTGGAGGGGGGAGGCCCGGCTCTCCCATCATCTAAGCGCAAGACGGGGATTCGCCCTTGGCGGCCACTGGGCGGGTCTTCCGCAGGGTCCCCTGCTAAGGGCTGGACGTTGTTCTGGGCTCTGAGAGAGCAGTGGGGGGTGGGGGGAGGGAAGGGTCGGGGGGGGGGGGGCAGGCCCGGAGTCCAGAACCTGCGTTCCTCCCGTGTCCACCTCCTGCCAGGAGCCAGGCCCAGCCCCCAGCGCCCCAGGGACCCCAGAAATTCTGCCATCAGCCGGCCCACGTCACAGGCCGATGTGGGCGGGAAAGCAAAGTAGGTCAGGGGGAAGGCCGCTGGCCCCAGGACAAAGCGTGCCTTGTTTCTGCGCGTTCCGCACCGTGTGGGAGAAAGGCCCAGGCTGACGGGAAGTGGGACCCGGGGGAGCGCGCCTGCAGCTGCCTTCCCTACGGCGAAGGGCGCCGGGGCTCCGGGGGAGGCGTGCGCGGCCCGTCCTTCCCAGCGGGGCCGAGCGAGGACCGTCCGCGCCTCGGAGACAGAGCACAGGCGGCGGCCCTCACACGCGCGTCCCCGTCCCCGTCCCCGGGGCTCGCCCACGAGACCCCTGTCGGGGGTTCCCACACGTCAGTTCAATGACGTCGCTTATTTTGTGTTTCCCACTCAACCCCGCCAGGTCGTGGCCGGCGTGGGGCCCCGCGGTGCCACCGGGGCGATTCAGGGTCCCCGGGAGGAAGTCCACCGGGAATGCAGGCCCCATGCTCTGTCCTAACACCTCAGCCAGTCCTGGAACACCGGGGCGGCCCCGGGTGTGACCTGGAGGGTCGCAGAATGTAAAGAAGTCACCGTGGTTGCCGTGACGCTCGAGCTTTGCCAGGCTTTCAATCGCAATACTGAGGCCGAGACCCCCACGTGAGGGTTTGCCCTCCCTTCTCCCCGTTGGGCGTTGTTAGCCCAAGTCGTCGGGTCAGCTCGTTCAGCGCGTCTCCGTGCTGTCAGCCTGAGACCACGCCCTGTGACGGGTGGGGGGGTCCCACCTACGTCGCTGTACTTCGCTGGTTGACGTGACCTCCTCCTCCTCCAAAATAAGCACCTCGTCATGTAAAGGACAATGCACGGGTCCTTCACGCACAACGTGGGTGCGGGGCCGGAGGGAGTGCCGGTCAGCACACACGGAGACGGTCAGGTCCGACGCGGGCCCCGCCTGACGTCACCAAGTCTGCGGCTTCCAGATGCGCAGACGGGCAGGGACCCGCTGACTGGGCCACCTGGAGTACACGCAAAGTCCCTGTTTTCTGTCTGGCAGAGGAGGTAGTGACGGCCACACCCCACTGCCTACCTATGCTCCCACTCACTCGGTCCCTGCGCGCGTCCTCGGCAATCAGGGCGAACTACAAAGCCGACGCTCAGTGAGGCACAATCCGTTCCCGATGGCAATGGACGGGCACAGACAGAAACAAAAGGCGACGGGAACGTGACAGGGACCTCCCCGGACCTGGGTCCCTGTACCCCACGTTAATTCTCATTAGGGGCCTAGACAGTGTCCTTTTTTTTTTTAAGGTGAAGGAACCAAGGCTGTGAAAGGTTAAGCGATGAGTCTACGGTGACATCTAGCAGCAGAAGTGGCACTGGAACTAGGGCCTCCCGCGGGCATAGCCCCGACTGACTCTCAGAAATGCGGCTCAAATGTGTGCACGCCAGGGAGCAAGCAGGGCCCGACAGGCCTGACGGTTCCGCCGGAGTCATTCCCCCCGGTGTCAGGACTGGTACAAACAGCTGCCTGCGGGCAGATCTCCAAGTGGCCGGTTTCCGTCCCTAAGTGCTCGTGGCCTTTGTGCTGTGCTGTGGTGGCTCTGATCACACGCCGGACCCAGAGGGGGCTGGCGGACAACTTCTCTCTCCAGTGGAAATAGCCCATTTATCGGCATTCCCTCCGTACTCTCGTTGAGGTGACCCAGGTGTATCAACCCCATCGCGCCGGTGCGTGCTGAAAGCAAACGCTGTAGCTGGAGTAAGAAATCACGGAGTAAGAGCTCAGTTAGGTGACAGGACTTCAGTTCACTTAGATCGTAAAACTACAAAAATTTCCGTGTTTTCTTTCCAATGCCCTTCCCTGCCCTGTCCCTCCGAACAAGGTCAAGGATGTTTTCATTTTTACTTCAAGGCCAATAAATGCAAAGACTACCCTTAAACCCAGGGCAGGGGCAGGGTGGTGACGGAGAGGCGGGGTTTGTACCTTCAGGGCGTAGGGGACACGCGGTGACACCTCCATTGTCCCCACAGGACATAAGGAGCACTTGGAAGGAGAAGGCGACCTGCTCGAGCTCATCGATCGCCTGCAGGGCAAACCTCTTTGGGTCCAAAAGCGTTTGCTGACTTAATTCGTTCATCACATCACACATGGAGGCAAGACGGGGGTCGCATGAGGGTCTGAAGCAAGTGCACCCCCTGCCCCCCAACATCCTCTCTCAAGTGTCACCTGCTGAGCAGCCAGAGGTTCACAGCCTCGCGGCCCAGGCCAAGGGCACCCAGGAGGCGAGAGGGCAGAGGGGCGGCCTTGCATGAGGCTTCGCTTCCCTGGAGGCTGCGCACCAGATGCGGAGCCCCACCCCGACTTCCGCGACCCGGCAGACTGACTCGCGCAGCCGGGGGGCTGTGTGCGGACATGCACGTCTGAGTCGGACTGGGAGCGGACAGTGGACAGATTCTGGAAGACGCAAGATTCGGAGAGGAAAACGCTTCCACAGAAGCACGACTGGTGGCTAGCAAATGAGGCGCGCGCGGACGGGAGTCCACGAGGAATGCGGGCTGCGTCCTGCGGGGCTGCGGAAAAGCGGTTAATTCACGCCCCCGCAGCGGTTCTCTCTGAGCCAAGCTTGCGGTTATGGAGGGTGAAAGCAGGAGCGCTCACGAGGGAGATGGGGCTGAACTCTGATTCCTCACAAACTCCTTCTAGGATGATACAGGAGCAACCGCGAAGAAACTGGAGCGGGAAATTAAAAGAAAATTTCGGCTTGACGGTCTTAAAGCGACTCCCCAATGCCTCTGTCTGTCAGACTGTGAAATTGCCCTCCTCGGGGATGCACGCAAAACGTAAACAGATGGAACCTCAAGTGCGGGAGGAGGGACTGACCTTGAACTAGCCCTCGTCTGCCCACGCAGGTGGTTTCCCAACCACTGATTGGTGGTTTTCACTCGCTTTGCTATGCTTTTCTCAAGCATTTTTTGGGGCTTTCACCACAAAACGCCTCGTAAGTATTGTTTATGCCTATGTCCTGACTCCTTTATATTTTCCTTCTACGTGCGCAAGTTTCTAGGGCTACGGAAGCAGCACCCACAAAACGGAAATTACCTCCACGTGGATGGGCACTGTGTGGTTAAGGTCATGCGTGAACTGCCCGACACACCTGCCAGAGGCTTGCCCTGCATTTCGACACCTCTCAGAGGGCATGAGGCTGCTGAACACTCTCGGCGATAAGTAACTTCGTGACTCAGGACGTTCCGGGTTCAAGATTAAATTTTACGAACGGAAGAAGTAACACGTGCTTTTACGTGGCTCCCCGCGGCGTGCTTGGAAGACAGGACTTCCGAACGCCCCCAAGCTGACCTACTGGCTTCGGGTGTCTGGCCTGCCTCGATGCCGTCAAGCCTCTGGTGGTGAAAACCTTACGAGCTGGTCTGATCAAAACGGACGCGCTTGGGATTCTGGGGGACGTCTCTTCTACAGGGTACGGTGTCCTCACTTCATCCGAACTTGGCCTTCAGGGTACGGTGTCCTCACTTCATCCGAACTTGGCCTTCAGGAGGGTGAGGAAAGCAGGGGAGGCCCCGGGCTGCGCTTCCGTTGGGGTTCTGCGTGGGCACGCTGCCCCGCCTCTCTGTCCTGCCCGCCGCCCTGAAAACCTGGTCTTTATAACGGTAACCCCAGGCCTCCGTGAGCCCCAATCACCAAGGAGACAGAACCTCCTCTCAGAGTTAATGGCTTTTAAAACTGCAAAGGGCCTGGGAAATTACCACGTTGAGGCCCGGGCAGATGAAGTGACTTGCCTAAGGTTACTGGGCATTCGGGGACAGCAAGCCTCCAGGGCCAGATCGTATCTGCAAGTCCAATATTCCTTCCCAGCCTCTCTCGTTACTGCGACATTTCCCTCTGCGAAACGACACGCTATCAGTGACCGAGTCGGAGGCACAAGGCGAGCCGCGCTCTGCTCAATCCCCTTCTGCTACGGACGACCAGTGCTTGCATTTGCGGGGCACAGACCAGGTGATCTGAGGACGGATAATGCCCACCATCCGAGCAACGCTCCTCGTCTCGTAAACGTCCACTTAGTGGTGCTACCACGTTTTAGCACGACACCCAGAGAGAAGCTCGATGCACCATGTCATCGACAGCCAGTGTTCCTGTAAGACAGGATGCCGGGTGCCACATGTCACAGCGCCAACGCAAGCCCTTCCTGGCCGTCCGTCACTGCTGACCTTACTGCTGGGTGTGAGACATATTCTACAGGGCTCACCCAAGAGCACACCCAAGCCCGGGCAGCAGCTGTGGGTCTCGGTCTGAGCTCTGTCCACAGACAGGAAGGTGGGCAGTGCTCACGACAGCCCTGGGGCCGCACCCATCCAGTTCCTGCTGTGCACGCGAGCGGCCTCGCAGTGCAAAGACACCCTCACGCGGCGCCCCTTCGCTGTCCCGAGGAAGGAACCCTGTCCCTCTCGGCTCGTTGCCAAATCCGGACTCTTTGGAGAAGGCTCCACACAGCATTACCTGTACCTTCCAGTATTCTCCTCAGTCAAGTCTGCTTTAGTCAAGCGTGGCGTCTATCCACCGGGCCAAGCTCTCCATCTATGACAATAAATATTCCACGTAGTTTTTATAAAAAATTCTCTTTACATTTTTTTTTATGTCTAACCAATCTAACTGGACTTTTACTTTAAAGTAAGGTTCATGACTTTCCTTCCTGAATGATTCAGAACAAAACTTTTAGACCAACCAGTACTCTGAAATAATCAAAAACAGGAAGAAACGTTTTGTTTTGCTTATTCAGAGATGTTAATGTTAGTAAATTGAAGATTTTGAGCTCACTGAGATTTTGCTCTAATACCAGTACGTTTTTCTCGCCTACAGCGTTTCCACAGTTTCGTAGTATCTGCTTGTCTGGGTTCTTTATGAATGTCACTCTTGGTTTCTAAGAACTCTTACTGCTGCCCACTTCCCATGTACTTGCTGCATGGACCCCAGACATCTGGACCGATGCTCATGTTTACAGCACCCATCCACCAGCCTGCTTCTCAGAGATCTTATCGTGAACAGACCGAAACACCTCGGATAGAGAGGTCCTACGGGTCAGATCACTGTGTCTCGAAAACCTGATTACATCTTTCATGTTATCTAGACACGGACGCTCCGCACGCTTACTGTACTTTAATCCTTAGTAAGGTGTTCTAGAATAGAAAGCTGTCTTTGTCCTGGGCGATTCTCACACTGACCTCCATTTGTTCTTGTATGTAAGAAGTGTGCGTGTGTGCATGCGTGCGTGCGTAAATGTGTGAGTGCATGTGTATGTGCATGTACGTGTGCGTGCACATGTATGTGCACGTGTGTGTTCATGTATGCATGCATGCGTGTGTGTGTGTGTGTGTGCACGTGTGTGTGATGAGCTGGGGAGTGCTCAAAGAGCCAGGTGGCATATGCACTAGGCTTCCTTGCACTATTTTGTAAAAGAAATTCAAACATGTCTTCAGATGACTTCTGAAGGTCCTTCCAAATGGAGACCCACACAGTGGTGGCTCTTCCACGCCTCTGCCACTTAGAGGTGGTTGTGACGGAAGGGGACAAGTCCCATCAGGCTTGGCAAGGGACAAAGATCACTCACAGTCAGGGCCAAGAGGTTAGGACAGAAGCACCTCTCCCCACAGTAACAGCAGCAAACTGGAATAGTAACAAAAACAGCTCTCCTTTCCCTTCTAAGATTTTTTTTTAATAGTCTAATTGGGAACTTGCACATCAGCGATTTCTATGAGAAAATAAGTTTCAAAATTCAATAATGTGACTTGGCCTGGGCTTTTGACGGACACGCCACTGAGAGACCGAATGGTTCTGTTTTCGGTGTGTGACCATGAGGACAGCCCCCAGCGCGCAGAGCGAGGAGGCCACCAAGTCTTCATTTAAGAGCCGACGTCCTCCTGGGCTGAGGTCCCCAGAGGACGCCCGTCTGACCCTGGGGTCCGTAATGACTTACGACTTCTGTGGCCCTTAGAGGCCACGGGACTGTAACGTAGTTCTGCATCATCGCTTTGTCTCCGCGTACATCGGTGCTGCAACAACGCGGTTCCCAGAGGGACCACGGAGTGACCGCAGAGAGACCGCAGAGTGACCGCGGAGGGCCCGTGGAAGGGCCCGCGGAGTGACTGCAGAGTGACCGCAGAGTGACCGCGGAGGGCCCGTGGAAGGGCCCGCGGAGTGACTGCGGAGTGACCACGGAGGGACCGCGGAGTGACCGCGGAGGACGCGGAGCCTACGGCATGTCGCTGAGAACAGCGGGGGACGGACTCCACACTGAACACTAACTGGGAAAATCGGAGAATGGCGACGGGACGTGGGTTCAAAGTCTTTCCCTTCGGTCCCAAGCGGCTTCGCAGGCGGGGTCAGGCGCTCTGCGAACTGCGGGTTCGTTTCTGATGAAATTCTGGGTCAGAAAAGGCTGGCGTGCTTTCCAAGACCGAGAACTGGGCTAGAAGCCAAAGTCACTACGTGGTTTCCACTCTGGCTATTTTGTAAAAAACTCGTTTGAACCACAATTCCCATTCTTGCTGAGTATTTATGAAAAATGGGAGTCCTCTTACATGACAATAGTTGAACTTTTGGTATTAGGTGACTGAAAAAATACAAACGGACATAAAACTACTTTAAGTGGAGTGACATTTCAAAAAAACCTTTTTTATTTTACTAATTAAAATCGCAATCAAATAGGTTGGAGTGCTGCAACACGCACACCCTCACACATGACAGTGCTGTGTGTTCAAGGGCTTTAGGACCCCGGGTAGGAAGCCTGCGGGGGGCTGCGGCCTGGGCACGCAGGCTGCAAATCATTTCTCCAAGAATCTTCCAGCTCACAAGCTTTCAAGTCCCATGACGCCTATGAAAATTAATTCCTCGCACTTATTTTACACTTGGTTACACTGAAAAAGTATTTTCTTAGTTATTTTAAGATTAATTGCCAAAATAATGACTAAATAAATTCTGGTTTAGAGCCTAGCTTTGCTTCACAAAACGAGGTAAAACACAAAGAACACTTGTAGGTCTCGTGCCACCACTCTGTATCTGTCACCTCCTCTGTCCTGTGCCCAGGGGACAGCCGCCCCCTCAGCAACATGGGTGTCTGTTATTAAGATCAGCTGGCTGAGAAGTTCAAGGCCACGTTGCACCATGACAGTCTCCAACAGGAAAACCACAGTAGAGTCGAACATAAAAGCCACTGGACTTGCAACCCAAAAGTCCACACGTAAAGGGTTGAGACACAGTGACCCATACGAGGACCGTCCAGAAAAAATCCAGCCGTAAGTGCCTCTGTGTTTCAAATGACACGGCTGGGTACTTTCCGGACGGCCCGCATATAAAGTAGGTGACGACAACCTTGGCTGCTCTTGTAACGGTCACCACTAGTAACTCGTTAAACTTGGATACCGTTGAAGGCAAGGCAGCGGGCCCAGAATGGAGTCGCACAGACGGAGACCCACGTCCCCACGCTGAGACTTCTCAGAACTGGAACCGCCCACGAGTCTCGCAGCCACCTCTGCAGACGCATCCCCGCTGGCCCACTCCCGAACCGCAGGAGGCAGATTCCGGTGCACACACACCCTGGAAGGTGAAGGAGACTGTCACACGCTCTCTGCAGAAGAGGACTCCCCAGGTGCTGATGCGCCTACTGAACGGGCACGGCCCCGTGCTTCCTCCGTGCCCCTCCAACGTGCTGACTGCCGGTCCCAGAGCTGGTCACCATCCAGCCAGGACGTGATGACCTGACGCGTGAGACTGGGCTGTCGCCTACGCGATCCGTGCCGCCATCACGCCCCCCTGGGGCGCCTCCAGGCCGCCTGCTGTCGCTCTGTGGGTATGTGGTCATCACGAGACGTCCTCGGTCAAGTTCCTCCTCTTTGTCGTCAGGGGAGAGAACGGAACATTCTGAATTCTGCTCAACTGTGTTCAATTAAAGACTTTTTAGAAGGTACAAAGATGGTGTCTCTAGGCTTCCGTGGTATCGACGAAAACTGTGGCAAAGGAGAGCGAGAACTCAAGGGCAACAGAGCAGCGAACCGCTGATCCTCCACCGCAGCGTCACCACCGGTAGTTCCGTCGTGCGCTGCAGTCACTATTGTCACCGCCTCGGCCTTGTGCTTTGGGCGTGCTTGGGGGTAACTGGAGGGTGAGGATAAACCAATTCTCAGACGGTGAAAGAGCAGAGTGGGTCCGGATCACGTGGTCCCACAACGCATCTCCGACGTCCCGGGGTCCGGGGGCCTCCGCGGTGACGGTGGGACGGAGCGAGCGTTCTGCGTTGAAAGGAGCCTCCGTCTTTGTTCTTGGAAGACCTCTTCGATGAGGGTTAGGAAATGGCAATCTGCAACTCCAGTTCAGAGTGCTCAAAAAAGAAATTTCAAAACGAAAATGGGTGCAACAGACCCTGGGAGGGGTAAAGGCACCTACGGCCACTGAAGGGATCGGTGTCACTCTGTGTCTTCTGGGGAAAGCCTCGGGGTGTCCCCCGCGATGCCCAGCTTCCCGGGGCCTCGTCTTTCTGCATCCTTTTCCTCCGTCAGAGCGCCCAGCAGTTCCGGCCCGACGCTGCCTGGTCCCACTCGCGTGAGCACGTCGTCACCGGTGGCTCCCCCGCAGGACTGGAGGGGCCGTGAGGGCGGCGCCAGTCGTGGTTTTGACCTTCAGGGTGTTCCCTGCCCTTGGCGTGAAGCACGGTGCACAGGGGTTCCCCGTGGGGATTGCAGGGGCCTGGACCCAAACGCAGGTCTGCTCTTTCCTCCTCACAAACGCCGGTTAATCGGCCCCGAGCGCGTGCCCCCGACACCAGGGAAGGACATACGGACTAAGCACCTCGGGGTCAGGGGATGCACGTGCATTGCTTTTGTTGTTTGTTTTAAAATTCTCAAAATCTTGTAAACCAAATGTTATTATCTTCATTTTACAGACGGAAACTGATTTAGAAGGTTAAATAACTTCCCCAAGGTCACAGGACAACAGAGATTCAAGTCGGAGGCCGCCCGGGGTCTCTCTGTCCATCGCCGCAGCACACAGGGACGCACGCTCCGTCTCTGAGAAGCGTCTAGAACGTGGTGCTTCTTGCTGGGGGAGCGATGGGCAGCAGGCGGAGCTGTATACAGACCGCCGGTCCCACTTACATCCGTGCTTAGACGTCACTTATCCGCCCGGGGCCCTTGGTCGCAATGTTTCTCACGTCGGGTGTGGGCTCCGAGTGAGGAGTGGGCGGCACGCCCCGCAGGCCCTGACCAGCCCTGTCCTTGTCCCTGGAAAACAGGAGGCCACTCCTGCACAGTCCTGACGTCGAGGTGACCGTACGTCCACGGGCCACCAGGGTGCTCACGTCCGGGACGGGTCACGACGCAAAGCGAGCCCGGTGTTTCCAGTCGGCCAAGTGCCCGCACGGCGCCCTCCCAGAATGCATTTCACCTCCCACGCTTCCCTCAGACGCTCGGTTCCTCCCCTCAAAATGCGCAAGCAAGTTCAGGAGGCGCCATCGCTCACGGCCATCGAGACGTGACGTGACCGAGGACTGGATGTAGGAGGCAACTGAGAGCCAAGAGCACGTTGCAAGTCCGGCTCCCCCCCTAAAGTCCCCACCGGCAGGCACAAGTGTCCATCTCCCCCGTGACAGCTCCTGCAGCCCCCAAGAGTGCCACCCGAGGGCTCGGGTACAGCCCAGCAACGCCTACACCAGGGGTCTCCACGGGGGGGGACCCCGAATTACTGGGGTTCTCTGTGTACTACAGCCACCTGGGCCTTGTTTCTCCCCCTGCCACCGCCACACGGCCTGGCACATAGGAAACTGTCACGACTGTAACTGGAGGAAACCCCACAGGTGACTGTGACACAAGCAATGACAGCTCCCTGTCCCGCCTGCCCCCCGGCACACCCACAGAGAGATCGAGGCGGCGCACCCCACGTGCAGCCCTGGGCTGGCCTCCGAGGGGCCCTCTGCCGGCCGGGGGTGGACGGCTCAGGTCTGGGTGACGGAGGCTGGGACAGCAGCAGCGGCTCACCACGGTGCGTAAATGCCAGAGTGTGGAGCCAACTGCCCAGGCCGCGATACTGACCCCGCACTTACGGGGCCCGCGGCCCCTGGGTCAGTCGTGTATGACAAGTCCCAGCGTCCTCACCTGCATGACGGAGATGGTACAGCGTCCACGGCTTAGCCTTGTCGTGAGGGCCACAGGGGTACAGCCCACATGCCGTGACTGGCAGCTTACCCCAGACCGCCACTGTCACCTCCTGGAGCGGTAACAAGGACAGGAGGGGGACGTGGCTGCAGAAAAGACATGAAACGGAAGGAGACGGCGGCCTCGCCAAACAGCTGGTGGGCACCCGACCCACGGTGAGGCCAGGGCGGCCGTCCCCCCACGCCGACAGTCCCAAAGGCTTCCCGCGTCACTGAGAGCACCGCCAACACCCCAGCCAAGACCTGTGCGGCCTGCACCCCTGCACCCCTCGATCTGGCCCTGCCGGCACCTTCTGCGCGGACCGTGCACCCCACGTGGCCAATTCCCACCCCTCCCCCAGGCCCAAGGTCTCCACGAAGCCCGTTCTGACCCCTTCTCTCAGTCTGCCCCCTTCCCTGAGCCGAAGCCCCTGCCCCGCGGACCCCCCCGCCCCCGCCGAACAGACCGCCTGCTAACACACGTCACTACGTCACTCCGTGTCTGATTTCCACCTCCCGCCCTGGACTGCACAACGGCCGGGCGATCTGCCGGTCACGCTCGCTGCTGCCCGTGAACGTCACAGGAGCGAAGCCTGCGTGGGGCATCACTGACTTCCTCCAGGGTCTGCGTGCTGGCTCGGACAGGAAGTCCTCCTCGCTGCCCTCTGCCCGCTCTGACGTGGGTGTGGCCGAGCCCTGCGACGCGGCGGACGCAGGGACGCCTAAGCCCCACACCGGGCTGCGCGCCAGGTCGTAAACTGACCGTGTGCAGAACTTCCTTCCACCCGAGGTGGTTTCGGGGGTAGGGGACTCCCCTTCAGCGTCCAGTCTCCTGAAGGCGCCTGAAGAGACAAACCAGAACTCCCAGGTCTGCCGAAGGAGTCGTGCGGGTCGGGGAGGCGCACGCGTTTCTGGAGCCGGGGGAGGCGCCCTGCTAACGGCAGAGGCCGTCAGACTCGTGTCCGCCCCCACGCCCCATCGTGCCTCGGCCCTCTGCTCGGGGAACCGTCGGCAGCAGGAGGGGCAGGCCCCAGGGCGCGGACACGAGACCACGCTGAAAGCACAGGAACTGCCCAACGGCTCGATGCCTTCGGTCCCAGCACTGCGCGCTGGTGCGGACGAGCTGGAAGGGGTGACCAGGGACGCCCAGGTGACACGCGGACACGCGCATCCTGAGACACAAATATGCCTGGAGCTGGGAGCAGGCCTGCGGAGCGCTGGCCGGGGCTCTCTGCCCGGTCTAACTTTAGAGGACTCCCAGCACCGGACGGCGTACGCGAAGGGTCGCCCCGGCCGATGCAACCGATTTTCATCTGTGACTGCCGGTCACATTGCCTCGTGACTGAGCTGCTCTGTAGGTCAGCGAAGAGGCGCTGCCTAACTGACGTGCGCTTTGTCCCCGGAGCTCACGTGCTAGATAACCGGATTTCGGACCGTCACGGGGGAGTGGGGAGAGCTGCAACACCGGCACCAGGATGCTCTAGGAGCCCCACCACTGCGTGCAGCCGCAGCATTCAAAATACCGGGGTGAGTCGGAGCCACTCAGACGCGCAATCGCCAGCGTTCACTGCGATCACCGGCGCAGCTACGACCTCCCCACAGCGCTCCATGTTTCCTTTTACTACATCAAGAAATACAGTTTGATAGTAACTTTGAAGCAGAGGGTTCTAGAATGATAAAAGCAGCGTGTCGTTTGTAACGGGCAAACAGAAACGACTCCTGGTTAGATGAGCACAGACCACGACGCGGGGCGCACGGCACGCGGGCAGCTGCTGGACATCGTGAGTCCGTCCAAACCCTAAGGGGGCTGAGGAGAGACGGAGCCCGGGGCCAGGGAAGGGGCAGAGCGAGGCAGCCAGCCCGGCCCCGGCCCGAGCGCGAGGTCACGTCGGCGGAGCGCGGTGCTCCTGCTGGCGGTGCCGCCGGACTCTGCCCCAAACCACAGGCGTGTGAGCTGCGGGGGGAGGGGACCCGGTCTCTCCCCAGCAGGCGTGGGTGTCGTGTGGGACGCACAGCTGGCCCTGAGGGTACCGGCGGAGCAGACTCGTGAATGAAGCGCTGCCTGCCATTCGCCCGGGCGAACAGGACGCCACCGGGCGGCCCCTTTCCCAGGGGAACTGGCTACACAGAGCGCAGCAGGCATACGCCCCCCAGGGAAGACGAAGGAACAACACGCCCCTCAGGCTGCAGCAGGCGCCATAACTGCTCCCAGAACTACCCGGGCGCCGCAGCGAGCGGCCAGCCGTGAAGGCCGCTGGTCTCCGCAAGCCCGAGCCCCACGTCTGACGGACTTCCGCGATAACTGACGAGCAAATCGGCCAACGTCCTCGTTTCAGTCCGAGATGCCGGCCACGTCCGCGGAAACTTCCAGAGCACCTGCGGGTGTAAACCCCAGGAGTGTGTCCTAAGGACGCTGCACGCCATGCCGAGCCAAGCCATGGCCTCACGGCGAGGACGTGTACGTAAAACGTGGTCCCGAAGGGCTCTCCAGCAGGGATGCCACGCACAGCGCCTGGCACCCGGCGGGCTCTCCAGCAGAGGTGGGTAAGTCCGTGACCGCCCAGCGTTTCCGTGCGGAGTCACGCGTCCCTGCACCTGGCTGTGCACACGCGTCCCAGGTGCGGTGACAGCCGCCTGCCCATCCCTCATCGGCGGCTTGCAGTCACTTCGCGGGCACCAGATGGGGAGCACCCCCTTTGACAGGAGCGTGTTCTGAAACATCCGGGCGGGAACCCCAAAGCAGATGGGCCCCCGGAGTGTAAGGGTGACGCGGCTGCGGACGCGGAGCACGCGGTGACGTGAAGGAAGCCCCACGCACGAACGGCTTCGAGTTGCCCTTTTCCTGCTTCGTCCCACTCTGCTGTCCCAGCCTGGGCTGGGGGGTGGCTCAGCGGCCACACAGCTGTCCCGATGGGGAGGTGGCGCTCTGGGCTGCGCCCCCCGCCGTCGGCCCGTAAGGCCCACCGAGGACCGGGCAGCCAGGCGCCGCCCCCGAGCCCCCCGGGAGAAGGCAGGGCCTGCGGTGGGCAGGCGTGCGGCCGGCGGGGCAGGACCGCGGGGCGGCGGGGAGGCTCGGGCGCCTGCGCCCCGGTGTCGGGTACAATTCTGCAGCTCGCCGTCCGTGCGTCACGTGGAGCGCTCCCACCCAGAGCCCAGCTTCCTCCGTCACCGTGTCCTCGACCCCCGACGCCCTTCAACCTCCGCCCTGCCCTCCCGGTAAGCACCGTGCTGTCGTCGGCGTCCACGAGTGTGTTCTGTGTCCTTCTGCACAGCACAAGCAACCACGGCCAGCCCGCCCGCCACCCCCTGGGACGGGACACCCGCAAACCCGCCCCCGTGAGGGCTGCACCGCAGAAGACACACACTCACGCCCCTCGACAACAGAACCAACAACCCAGTCAAAAAAGGGACCGGGGACCTGAACAGGCGGTTTCCCCAGACGACAAAGAAACGGCCGACGACGGTGACAAGGCGCTCACCGTCACTAGCCCTCGGGGAAACGCACGTTGGAGCCACGAGGCACCACCTCCCCCCCCCCCCAAGGAGTGACAGTGCTGGGGACGCCGTGGGGACAAAGGAGCCCTCACGCACGGCTGGTGGGAGAGCCAAGTGGCACGACCGCTAT